>PVKS010041541.1:0-15981 GCA_004027875.1 Aplodontia rufa
AAAAAAAAAAAGAGTATAAACAGTGGGGCTGGAGTGGTAGCTCAGTGGTTTCGGCACTTGCCTGGCAAGCACAAGGACCCGGGTTCAAACCCCAGCACCACGTACACAACTAAGCGTTGGTGCAACTAAGGCCATGTGAAAAACTAAATAAAGTTGTTTCTCTCTCTCACTGTCCCTCTCTCTTTTAAAAAAAAAAAGTATAAACAGCTTTCTAGGAAAACCTTTTGACATCAGTTACCATGATCCTTTTTCTTGTGCATTCTGCTTTTCCTGTTTCTGGAATGCTTTCTCTTAAATGAAATACTGACTTCCTCTCTATACCTATTCCCCATAAGTATATTTGGATTTATTGATAAATTTTCTGGATTTTTCAACCCAGCATCCATTCCTGCTCCGTGCAGAAGTTGTCAGTTTTGTGTATGTATATCTGTCTGTCTGTCTCTTTCATACATATTGCAAAACCCTACACATTCCACCCTTAGCTCCCTTCCATTATTTTTAGGTTTCAAGGAAATTAAAGTTGTATCTTGTCACACACAATTTGCAGAGTCCTATGTTAAATAATATTATTAGTTTTAAAATTGGAAATGAGGATAAGCACAAAAAGGAAAATAAAAATTATTTGTCATCCCACAACTCATAATTTATTTGTTTGCTTGTTTGTTTTTATGGTACTTGGGATCAATCCCAGTCCCTTGCCCATGCTAGGCAAGTGCTCTACCACTGAGCTTTATCTCCAGCCCTCCATAATCCATTCTTTTTTTTTTTTTAAGAGAGAGAGAGAGAGAGAATCAACTTTATTTATTTTTCCATCTGGCCTTTGTTTCTCTAACATTTAGTTGTGTTTCTGGTGCTGGAGTTCCAACCCACGTCCTCACACATGCCAGGCAAGAGCTCCAATTGTTCAGCCACCAAACAGCCCCATAATCCATTCTTAATAACCATATTTTAATTTATTATTTTTTAAAGTTCCCTGTTCTCTGCTTAGATGCAAAACCTACTAATACCCACTAATGGAAAAAAACTGTATTTGGGTTTTTTTTTTTTTTAAGAAGGAGGGGACAGTGAGAGAGAGACAGAGAGAATCAATTTTTATTTAGTTTTTCACATGGCTTTCGTTGCTCTGAGACTTCATTGTGTATGTGGTGCTGGGGTTTGAACTCTTGTACTCGTGCATGCCAGGCAAGTGCTGTAACCACTGAGCCACTGCTCCAGCCCTGTATTTGGTTTTTTATGATCATCATTTATCCACTCTCATACTTATTTTGGTGATAATTTGGAAATCTCAGTATCCAAACACATCACTGAGGTTCAGACTCATAAAAAGGATCCTATGTGTCTGCTAAATGAAACCTTCTAATTTTTTTATTGTTCTACAAACTTGAATTCAATTTGTGTTCCAATCAATTAGATGACTTTCAGGAAGTCTTATTTCACAAAAAATTAAGAAACAAACTTGGTCAGCATTAAGATTCTTTTTTTTTTTTTAAAGAGAGAGGGAGAGAGTGAGAGAAAGAAAGAGAAAATCAATTTTTTTAAAAGAGAGGACAGTGAAAGAGAGAGAAAGAGAGAAAGAGAATCAATTTTTATTGAGTTTTTCATATGGCTTTCATTGCTCTGACACTTAGTTGTGTACATGTGTTGCTGGGGTTTGAACCCGTGCACTTGCACAAGCTGGACAGGCTCTGTAACCACCAAGCCACTGCTCCAGCCCTGAGTGCATCAATTTCTATTTAATTTTTTCATCTGGCCTTTGTTTCTCTGACACTTAGTTGTGTACATGGTGCTGGGGTTTGAACTCAGGTCCCCCTGCAAGCACTTTAACTGCTGAGACACTGCTCCAGCCCCAGCATTAAAATTCTTAATGATGGTACAGCAGATGCCTAACTCTTCAGCAGATTGCAAAGAGTTAGGCACTGAGGGCCAGTGTTCCTGTGGGCTTGAAAAGAGATGTACCAGCCAGAAATGGAATGTAGTGTTCCCACCTCAGCTCTGGGCTCAGGGAGCTAATCTTTAATCCAACATTACAGTCAACCACAGGATAACATATGTAACAGATGTGTCCCTACATTTGATATTTAGAAGCGAATTTCACTTGATTTTACTTGAGATTGACAAATAGTTTCCCGTCTTGAAGCAGGTATTGTCATTACCGTGTCTGAATAAACAAATGAAAACTTTTGCCTTAAGATGTGATGTGAGGGCTTTTCTCAATCCTGTGAGTCATAGTAGATATTGGAATTAAGTTAGTAAGTATGATCAATAAAAAAAGAAAGAGAAAATCTGGGGAAAGATACCAATAGGATAGATATAAGTCTCTCTGGGACTAATCCTAGAGATAGTATAGTAAATTCTCTCTTATTATGAGGTTAGTTATCTCACCTAAAAATTATCCAACTGCCAAATTTATATGTCCTTATTGATTTCTTCTTTTTCCTGCTACTTTCCCATTTCTTGGCTTTCTCATAGATACCAACAGGGACTAAAAGATAAAGCAGACAGGACTAAATTCAAATGAATATTTAACAGCAAATAACAATATGTAACAGCAAAGAAAGTTTGAGGAAACTAGCCAATGCTAGGCAATAGGTATCTTTAGATAATTTATTTAACCATCCATCTCATGCCTTAGTTTCTCATCTTTAAATACTATAATAATGCCAGATTAAACATACAACATATGTAAAGCACTATAGTAGTCTAGTACATAGTACCGCATAAGTACTCAATAAAAGATAAATAGTAAATAAGTATTATGCATAATTAAGTTCTTAGAAAAATGTCATTGAAAATGTATTCAGCAAGGTTTGTTGGGCATCTGCATTAGAAATTCAGAGAGGAATAAAATCACATGTATAATGGGCAATGAGTAGGGACCATGGTACACAGAGAAGTTGACCAAACATTCAAGCTTAAGGTAAGAAGGTGGGGTTGGAGAAGTGTGGAAAATATTTTGTTTTAAAGAGAGTATATTGGAGGTCTCTAATCTGCTCAATTTCAGTGGTTAAAAACTGATAACAAATAATATATATCATTATCTGATATTATAATACCAAAACCCATAGGAAAGTTGTCTTTCAGTGGGAATGAATTCCAGGTGATGGTGATGTTGGTACTTTCTGAATGGCTTTCTAGAATGGTCCCTGAGCACATTTCAAGATCTCTTGAAGTTTATTTCTCACTTGTGTGCCTAGATACTTGGGAAGTGCCATTTGAGGAGATCTCAGAGCTACAGTGGCTGGGTAGTGGAGCCCAAGGAGCTGTCTTCCTGGGCAAATTCCGAGCAGAGGAGGTGGCCATCAAGAAAGTGAGAGAACAGAATGAGACGGATATCAAGCACTTGAGAAAATTGAAGCACCCCAACATCATCGCATTCAAGTAGGTCAAAGCTTTATCTTTTCTCTTTTTAAGAAATAAAGATATTTGGGCTGGAGCGGTGGCTCAGCGGTTTCGGCGCTTGCCTGGCAAGCACGAGGACCCGGGTTCAAACCCCAGCACCACGTACACAACTGAGTGTTGGAGCAACGAAGGCCATGTGAAAAACTAAATAAAGTTGTTTCTCTCTTTCTCTGTCTCTCTCACTGTCCCTCTCTCTTTAAAAAAAAAAGAAAGAAAAAAAAAAGAAATAAAGATATTTTCATTTCCCCATATAAATGCTTAAGTTCTTACTTTGAAAGACATTCAAAAATACTGGATGGATTTAGAACTCTGCTAAATTTGTTGGAAGGGCACTAAAGAACTATTAAATCTGAGTCATGTCCTTAAACATCTTTTAATCTAGGCATTCGTTTTGCACAGGCATAGGCTGCATGGAAGAGATGGAGATGGGGCGGGAAGGAAGGAAGAGGGTTTCTACCAAGTAATCAGATCTTCTGCAACAACCTCATTTAGCCATGGGATGACAGAGGCCACTTCCAAATAACCTGGCCATCCTAAAACTCAGTTTAAAAAAAGATAATATCTGAAGTGTTTGGAGAATAACATTCCCTGTGTAATAGATATTCACTAGTTCCATCAGCATCCCTTCTTAAACATTAACTTATAGTAACAGGTACCTTTCAAAGCATAGCCTCAAGTTTTGGTAGATCCCTTTTCTAGCAATGCAAAACATTGGCTTCTAAATATTATGATAGTAGAGTTATTGATATTAAGTAGTATGTTATATTCTTTTCACAAAGTGGTTGTTTTCAACACTGTGTGAGAATATCTTTCTAGTCTAGACCATTTTTTTTTTAAGAGAGAGGGACAGTGAGAGAGAAAGAGAGAATCAATTTTATTTAGTTTTCCATGTGGGTTTCATTGCTCCAATACTTCATCATGTACGTGGTCCTGGGGTTTGAACCCACGTCCTCATACATGCCAGGCAAGCGTGGTAACCTCTGAGTCACCGCTCCAGCCCCCAGACCATTATTTCTTAATATTGGCTGGGATCCCTCACAGGAGGAGAGTCAAAGGTAAATTTGTGGAAATCTCCAAACTTGGAAGTGCTAAGCTCTAAATACATGTAACCTCTTCTGCCTGTACCTTTTCCTTGAGCTCCCTCCTTTCCCAGCCTTTACATGTTGCAATAGACTTGAACAAATGAATGGTAAGTGGCTTTAGGTGGGATGAAAATTTAGAAACTACAGATTCTGGCATATTTGGTATAGATTTTTCATTTCTGGAAAATATCATAATCAATAAGGCTGTAGCTAAGAGAGAAATAATTTACATATCCCTTCCCTAAACTAGGAGCAACTTTCCCAACAATCTTAAGAGGGATCTTCCTGCTATGAAAAAACAAACTCATGTTACAAACTTAAAAAATGTCATGCAGTACATTCTTAAATGGAATCACACCCCCAAAATAAGGAATAGAAATCTTGGGTACAGGTTTGGTAGAAGGGGTTTTAGTGAGCACTTAGGGTAAGTTTTGATTCCTTTCTAAGACTCTGGAAAGGGAAGGCATGGGAAGGAGAGAAGCATTGCACTGGAATGCTCAGAGACTGAAGAAACTGCCTGGATTCATTTCCTCATGGAAGGGACATTCATGCAGAGGACATGAGACCGAGACCTTCAGTTGCTGTTGAACTTCCATCATTCATTATCCTAGTAGGGCTTGGAGGATGTACAACTAAAGTGAAATATTACAGAAACCAATTATAACTTTTCCAAGATGATAATTTTCAAAAGATAACTGGAGAATTATTTTCAAGCAGACAGCTAATAGCGAACTGCCTTGTCTCCTTCATTTTATTTCACTGAAATCACTGTACTTCCTCCATGCTGTGCCTTTCTAAATGGAAGAAAGGGACAAAAGCTTTTAAACTCAGATAACTAGAACAGTCAGTTAAGGCAAAGAATATCTGATAGATTAGCTTGGCTTTTGGATTACCTGAAATGACCTATGCTCTGTGTCCCACGTAAGAGAGCTTTCCCAGGAGGATGCCCTGGGTAATGGAAAGCTAACGTATCCCTAAGAGGATGGAGGAGCAAGAAGCTTTATTTTTCCTTCCATTCTTTTGTTTCTTCCTTCATCCTCCCAGTCTTTTGCTCACCTTACTCTTCTGACCCTTCTACCTGTATATGTAGTTTTCAGCATTATCAGGCAAGTGTTGCTGTGCCAGCACACATCCCTTTAAACTGAAGGTACTTGAATGTCCTTTACCTCTCCGTGACAAACAAGAATGAGACTGCATCCCTGGCCCATTACACCATGCATTTGGGGCATTGTGCAGTGTTGTATTTGCAGCCATCTGTGCCATGTGTTGTTTGCCCAGCAAATCACATTCAGGACTTTCTGGAAGATACGAGAACATGATTAGATTTTAATACATCTTCTTGGATACTTATTTCTGTGCTTACAGCTTTTTTTTTCATTGACAAGATTAAACAATTTATTCAACTTGCCATTTGATATGTAAATTAAAAGAGCAAATGAGATATATTATTTTTTTGCCAGTTAAAGAACTTTAATTCTAACAAGGATGCAGAGAAAATCAGCACGATTGCATGCTACTGATGACCTTGAGAAAGTTGTCTAGCTCTACCTGTCAAAACTTAAAATGCAAACTGAGGAATCTAGTATAGATAAAGAAAAGCATGGTACAAAGCAGATATTTCAACAGAATGTACAGGCAGGAAATGTCATCTGAATGACAATGGATAACGGCTGAATACATCGCAATATGATGCACAAATTCAGGAAGGCCTATACACATTGAAAGAAACTGCTGTGTACAGAATGGACCCATTAAAACGATCTCTATAACAACTTATATGTCTGTCTAAATTTATATAAGGTGTGGAAAGATACATGAATTAAAGTGTTCATGGTATTGAAAAGGGAGTGGCAAATTACCATTTTCTGGTTTTGAGCATCCTGTTATTTCATTAAATCAATAAACAGACAAATATATAACATGAAAACTGGATTTAGAATGTAAATGAAAGTGAAAATGTTTAAAAAATATCAATGTTGATAGCTCAAAAAATTATGGTTAAAGTGAATCACTTAGAATTAGGGCAGAACCCAACAGAAGAATAGAACTAGGCAGAAGATTCTCTGAGGTGATTAGCTCACATGCAGTATGCCCTGATGGAAGTAATGGTTTTAGATACCTTTACCACCTTATAAACAAGCAAATGCCAGATATATAAACCAAGTATATAAACATATAGGCAACAATTATATGCATTAGTTGAATTCTCCAAAAGCAATTTTAAGATATTCGTCACCATCCTTTTAAGACAACTTTCAGATTACCCAAGAATAGGAGGCAACCACATTAAAATGAGTTAAGCTATGAAAAATAAAAAGGGGCCACAACCTTTATTAAAAAGTACATAAAGGTAGTATAATATGTAGAAGTGGCACATGGTGCCAATTTTATTTTCAGGTAGTACTCCAACTCAAGTTTACAAGTTACACTTTTGCCACAGCCTTGGCTAATCTTGAACTAGTGCAGAATCAGCTGTGCTAGAGTGCTGATCTTTGCCTGTTTAGTTGTGGCATACTTGTGGTTGATAGTCATATGCCTCGTAAGCCCACGCTTCACCATGACTGTATTCTTAGCTGCACAATGGGAAGAAGGTACTCTTCAGTGTGTAACAGGCAATGCTGTAGAGCTGGTGTCCATTCACCACTGTCAAGAATTTTCAGCGCTAAGCAACAAGCTCCTGCTGCAATTTAAGGAGGAAAGGGCGCCATGTCATAGTTCAACATAGTTCCATCAGGTATTTGGCCAAAGTATGTTGCTCAACATCAACCTCTCCAATCTTAGATGCTCTACAAAGGAAATGCAGGGGTAAAGGGCGACCCAAAACAAAGTTTAAAACTCTTAGAATCTTCATTTCCGTGTGTCTGATTTGGTGCTTGGTGAAAGTGTTGTTAGTCACAAAAACACAGTCACCGATTTCTGAAGGGTACATTTCTTCAGATTTGCTTGCAGTAAACATGGCAGTGACACCAACCAACTGCAGCATCTTCTTGGGCACACAATTACTCTGCTGAACCGATCAATAATGGAAGCAGTCATATAAATGGTTTCCTGCAGCAACCTGAATTTCATTTGAACCTGTACTAGCCAGTCAATTAGGATGGTTCTCATGTTTCCAGTGACTTCCCAACCCAGTAGGTATTTGGGTCTCACTGATTGTTCGTCCTCAACTTGTCACAGATCAGCATAAGTATCCTTTACATATTCACTACAACGATTTGGACCAGCTCCATCTTCTGCATCCACATCATTCACTGCAAGAATTACATCAGAGAAAGCCTGACACATCCAGATGTTTCCCTTGGGCTTGGAGAGGGAGTATCAACCAAAATAGGTTCAGGTGAAAGTTTTTCTTCCTTGACAGGCTCAGGTTTGGGTTCCAGTTCAGGCTCCAGCTCTGGCACACACACAGGCTTCTTTTCCAGAGGTTTTGATAGTTTTTTTAGCAATAATTTTTCCAGTAGCTGATGGTTTTGCTTCCTTTTTCAGAGGTACTCTGGCCTGCAGCTGTTCACTGACTGTATTACCAATGTCTCCAAGAACTGTTCTTAGCCTCAGTCCGGGCTTGGAGGCTGCAGCAGTGGCCACAGGCATACGCTTTGCCCCTGCCATACTGATCTTGGCCTTATTTTCAGCATTAATTTTCGTGTTCCTGGTGACTCGGAACGCCATGGCTTTCTCTTCACCAGGAGCGGCTCAGCAGGCAGAAGCAGGAACTCTGGAACCTAAGACTAGCCAAAGACCTGACTCCAGCACAGATAAACAGCCGTTCATCTGCAGCACGCCCTTACAGCTTCTTTTAAAGTTAGGAAGAACCATGTACAGAAAGGGAAGTGCAAGAAAGGAATGCTATATTTTTTCTTCCATTTTCTCCAGTAATCTTTTAAGAAAACCCAACCTGACTGTTCCTAATAAGTTCAGTGCCGACGGCAGAAAAGGTAGCAATTAGAAGTGATTATAAAGCTGCTATTTATAGCAACTAAGAAACCTTGTCATAGTACAGGGCTGATGGAATGATTGCTTCTCATTCCTCAGTCAAGAGAGATGAAAAGTTTAAAATGTATCACTGTTAAACCCTTTTTATGTTTGTGTGACAAGTTAAAGTGTAGTTGAGTAGCAAGCTGAGTACCCTCAAACAAATATTTATCTTGATATTCTTAAGCATATGATATAATTCCCCATTCATTATTTATCTGCAATAAATTATCTATTTGCAGTTGCTATATGCTTGTGCTCCTCTGAGCTTCCTTTTTTCTTTTTTTCCTAAGTTTTTTTAAAAGTCAAATAATAGCGGTGCAGTTGTGCACCCCTGTAATCCCAGTGAGGTTTTGGGAGGTTGAAGCAGGAGGATTGCAAGTTCAAAGCCAGCCTCAACAACTTAGCAATGCCCTAACCAACCCAGCAAGACCCTGTCTCAAAATTTAAAAAAATAAATAAAAGGGCCAGCTGTGACTCAGTGGTTAAGCACCCCTGGGTTCAATCCCCGGTGCAAAAAAAAAGTCAATTAGAAACTTGAAAAAAATTTACATTAAAAATCAAGATGAGAATTCTGAGTAGCCTAGAAAATTATAGGAGAATAATAGAATGGCTTTGTGGCATTTGACAGGCACATCAAGGCAGGGAAAATGAAGACTAACAGACTAAAAACATCATGAGAAGATCACATGATCAGCACCTCAAACCATGGCTTCTAAATTCTAAGAGATGGGATGGGAATTAGTAGTTCCTTGAAGATTAAATGGATGTCTTATAGATAGTACTTTGTTAACTTCTCTGGAAAGTTTCAAAGGGAGGTGTATGCACCCTTAAGAGACCTTTCCCTTTGAAAATACTTGTACACAAAAAATTGCAGATGATAATTTTGGTTTTCTCTTCTTGGGAACAAAACTGGGAAGTATATTTAATATGATTATTTCCACTTTCGTGAGCTAATGGAATTAACATAGGAATCCCCAATATGCTTGATTATACTAAAGTTATAAAACTAAAACTGGCTGGGCACATGCCTGTAATCCCAACTGCTTAGGAGGCTGAGGCAGGAGGTTTGCTTGTTCAAAGCCAGCCTCATCAACTTAGTGAGGCTCTAAGTAGCTCAGTGAGACCCTGTCTCAAAATAAAAAGGGATGGGGATACAGGGCATGGTGATGCATGTCTGTAATCCCAGCAACTCAGAAGCCTGAGGTAGAAGAATCACAAGGTCAAATCAGCCTCAGCAACTTAGTGAGACCTTATCTCAAAATAAAATATTAAAAGGGCTAGGTATACCAAATTTGAAGTAAAATATAAGCTGTGGGGGCTATAGCTATGAAGGGAGGGGAGGATAAGAAGGGAAAAAGTGTATATAGTACACTTGACTCCCATGAGAACCCCAAATATACCCAGGCAGGCGTATAAATATAGTAATTTGGATGTTTAAATTACATGTGTATGGTCATTTATATCTGTAACTCCGAGGAACTACAGAGGAGGGGAATCATGAGATTGGGGAGTAGGAGAGAAGAAGATCCTAGACAAGGATGGGGTTTAAGCAACTCTGTCAATACGTATGCATGTATGAATGTGAACCAAGGAACCCATCATTATGTTAGACAATGTTGAACCAATTTCAAAAAAAAAGGCTGCGGATGTGACTCAGTGGTACAGCACCTCTGGGTTCAATCCCTGGTTACCCACCCCCCGCCACACACACACACACAGCTAAAATGGAGGCAGGATAGTATAGCAAGAGGAAAGGGCCAGGCTTTGAAGTCAGACTGAGATTGAAAGTGAGCTCTATCACTCATTGGTTGTATGAACTAGTTGTAATTAAGACAAGTCACTTTCAGGTTCAGATTTCACCTACAGAAGCAGAAGAGGTAATATTTATCTTCCAGTGGTTTGTAAGATATATGTTTACCAAGTACATGCTGTGAACTTGCAGGCCTTGTGGGAGAAAGAAAAGAACTTGAAGACCTTTCCCTTCAGGGAGTCTATAATCTCTATGAGCAGAGAAAAGTTACATATAAAAAACTCATATCAGTGGCTTGGTGGTTACAGTGCTTGCCCAGCATGCACAAGTACACAGGTTCAAACCCCAGCACCCACATACACAACTAAGTGTCAGAGCAACTAAAGCCATGTGGAAAACTCAATAAAAATTCTCTCTGTCTCTTTCTTTCTCACTGTTCTTCTCTCTTAAAAAACAAAACTCATAGGAACTTAGAGAAGGGAAAGATCTTTTTGGACTGGAATAATCAAGGAAGGTTTTAAGGAAGATATAGGAATTGATGGAAATATAGTCTGTATAGATACATAATATATAATGTTATTTTTATTCTAAACAAAAGTATTTTTCAAAGACCATATAAGATTTTAAAAATTGACCTTTTTTGGTCTTTAGCCTAGATATTTTAAATTTGAGTAATTTAAAATTAATTAATAAGAAAAATAACTTGTTTGAATTCTCAGTCTACTACATATAATACCCTCTATTTTAGTTTAAAATAAAGATATTTTAGATTATTATTAACAATCTACAACACAGTATCCAACCTCAGAAAAGGGTGCTCTTTGTCCCAGAGTAGAATGATCCCACATAAAACCACCAGACACAGAGCAGTCTATAGATATCTAGAGTGAAAAGAACAAAATGAATATTGTCTATATGCATAATAAAGAAACCTGTAGGGGTTGGAGCAGTGGCTCAGCGGTTACAGCGCTTGCCTGGCATGCATGAGTATGCAGGTTCAAACCCCGGCACCACATACACAACTAAGTGTCAGAGCAATGAAAGCCACATGAAAAACTAAATTAAAAAATTGTTTCTCTCTTTCTCTCTCTTTCTCACTGTCCCTCTCTCTTTAAAAAATAAAATAAAATAAAGTAAATCTGTAGACTAGAGGGATTTTAGTGTTGACTTGAGAATTAGGAACTATTAAATCACTTGGATAAAGAATTGGTCTTTATTACATATTCTTTTGTTTTTTAAAGATAGAAGGGCAGTGAGAGAGAGAGAGAGAGAATCATTTTTTATTGAGTTTTTCACATGACCTTCATTGCTTACACACTTAGTTGTGTACATGGGTACTGGGGTTTGAACCCGTATACTTGCACATGCCAGGCAAGCACTGTAACTGTCAAGCCACCACTCCAGCCCTTAAATATTCTTAAAATATTAATATATTCATATATACATTTGTATGTATGTGCATATTTATGTACATGTTTATGCTTTTTCTTGGAAGGGGTGTTTGTACTCAGGCCCCATGTTATTGTATCATCATGGAATACTGTGCCCATGGACAACTTTATGAAGTCTTGCGAGCTGGCAGGAAGATCACACCTCGATTACTAGTAGACTGGTCCACAGGAATTGCAAGTGGAATGAACTATTTGCACCTCCATAAAATTATTCATCGTGATCTCAAATCACCTAAGTGAGTTTTGAAGCTAATTTTTTACCTATTTTGTTTTGTTGTTTTGAAATAAGGAATTTTTATCAACCATAGTTGAAATTTTTAGACATCTTACTTTCAGTTCAGATTAAAGTCAACACAGCAGGTAATTCTGTTTGTATATATTTTGGATTATTGTTGAGCTACTTACTTATGTGGCATATATGTCCAAGTACCTGACACTAGTTTCCCCTTTTTGTTGTTTTTAAATCCTACAGCTCTACAGCAAAATTCATTATTATCTGACATGTTCAGCTTCCATCATTTCCAATAATTAATGCCAAACTTCCCCACCAGAAGGCTTGGTTTATTGTATTCCTACTATTTTATATATTTGTTGTAGTACTGGGAACTGAACCCAGGGGCATTCTCCCACTGAGATACATCCCTAGCTCTTTTTATATTTTACTTTGATATATAGGTTCTTGCTTAATTTCCCATACTGACCTCAAACTTGCAATCTTCCTGCTTCAACATCCTGAGTAGCTGGAATTGCAGGTGTGCGCCACTGCACCTGGCAAAAAAAAATAAAAATAAAATAAACCTAGTTTCAGAAATGTGTACAGTACAGTAGGGTAAAGTTGGATGAGTAGGAAATACAGGAAAAGAACATAAAAACATTAGTACCTAAACTTGTTCACAAAATGTATGTCATAAACCAGGTGCAATGGCTCATGCATATAATCCCAGCTACTCTAGAGGCTGAGCCAGGAGGATCACAAGTTTGAGGGCAGCCTGAGGAACTTAGCAAGATCAGGTCTCAAAATCAAAGATATCTGGGGATGTAGCTAGGTGGTAAAGAATATTAGGTTCAATTCCCAGTACTGAAAAAAAAAGTGTGCCATAAGACTCTGTACACTTATTTGAAGCGAACTATAAATTTGGCAGTGAGCTTCTGAGAGTTTAAACAACAGAGAAAATAAACACTTACAGTTCAAAGTGGCCATAGGAAAAATAGTTATTTCAGAGAAGCAGAGCTATTTCTATTAATCTCTGTTTTCCAAATGATTCCTTGGTAACAACCACTTAAGAGAAATATTTATTCCTCTCTCCAAATTTCATGAAGGAGAGAAAGGAATTGGTAAGATGGTATATTTCTATGTAGCTCCAATTTTTAAACATTATTATTTCTCATAATATTTTGGTGTACAGAAACAGAAAGACTAAATCTCTTTTCAAAACCATATTCGTATAGGTGTTTTAATGGTTTACAACATGTTTTATAACTATTATCACATCTTTGACCCTGACAAAAATTGTGTGCAGTAGATATGACAATATCAATATTCTTTTTTTATGTAAGAGAAAGTGAATCTCAGCCCTAAGTCATGGGACTAACTAAGCCTTGAACCTAGAACTTTGGTACCTACCTCATTATGTGAAGACAGGGATTCATAATGAATCCTGCCTCTGCACGTGGAACATAAAATCAGTCCTTGATTAAAAGCTTAAAGCAGCTCTTATTTATCACCATCATTCTCAAGTATGTTTATTGCAATGGTCAGTTCACTGAACAACCTCCTTCCTTGACTTCCAAATAAACAGTACTACATAGTGTTCATTCCTTCTATTCAAGTTCTTAACACAATCTGTTGTCTTTCTCATCCCCTACATAGACGTAAAGTATGTGGAATTTTTGCCGAAGACATCTTCAAATGATCTCCTTAAACCAACATGTTCTCCTTGAGAATTAATGTCAGAGAGAAAGAATCAGGAAATCCTAGAATTTATAAATTCAGTTGCTCTCTTAACTTCTATCATTTATAGGCTAGAGTAGTAAGTCGGTCATCCAGTGAGCCTTCCCTCTCTTAACAATACAACCCCCAACCCCAGAGGCCTCAGCACATGGTGCTGGGGTTCAAACCCACATCCTAGTGCATGCCAGGCAAGTGCCATAACCAATGAGCCACTGCTCCAACCTCAGTATTAAGCCTCTTATCCTTAAAAATAGTTGCCTATATCGTTAAGACTCTGACACCCTAACTCATTAACATTCTAAAGTTGTGAACAGGTTCTTTCAAGTGAATTCAGTCTAGTGTGTGAGGCTGCCAATACTTTGGATTTGTATTTACCTTTAAGGCTAGCAAAACCAGAACACAATTCGGAAAAGTCCTGTGAAAAGTAAAGCATGACTTGCATGGAAGCTGCTTAAGCTTAAATTTATTCCTGCTTTTCCTTTTCAGCACTCATGAAATCCCAGCATTCACATGATTCTTTTAATGTAATGAATCTCTAGTGTCATGGTTGCATGCTTGACACAATTGGCCATCATTTAAATAATGCTTTTTAAAATGTGTTTTTCTTAGCGGGTTGCCTGAAACTGGCAAGGGAGAAACCATTATATATTGAACACTGGTGCTTTATATATCTAAACTCATTTAATTAAAGTGAAAATTCTGTGGGGTCATTATTACGAGCCCATAATCCCTTATGTATGACTCTTGGAGCCAGATGATTCCAGAAAGATAATATAGTGCATAACCTGGACTTCCAAGGAAGTCTAGAGGAACTCTCTATAATCAGCCACATTAGCATATTTGTGGCAAAATCTATGAAATTCACACAAAATGGGATAAAGTGAGTTTGCCTTATACATATGAAAAGTATTTGTAAACTCTTTTGAGATATTTTACACCTGAGTTGTCTCCATTTTACAAATTAGACAACTGATTTAGAAAAGTTAAATAACTTGGCAAAGTTACAGTTAGCGGTGGTAGAGGCAGGATAGAGCCAGACATTAAAAGCCCACTCTGCTAAGCTTCCATGTGCATTTCCACGTGTAGCTAATGCCCCAGTCACACTGGAAATTGCAAGTTGGATTCCAGAGGGTAGGAGGCAGCAAACAAAATCTGTAGTTGCCATTTAATCATGGTTTTCATTATTACTAATGATCTGGATTTTTTTATTTCTTTTTAAAGTGTTTTAGTGACGCATACAGATGCAGTAAAAATTTCAGATTTTGGTACATCTAAGGAGCTCAGTGATAAAAGTACCAAGATGTCTTTTGCTGGCACTGTCGCGTGGATGGCACCAGAGGTGATACGGAATGAGCCTGTCTCTGAAAAGGTTGATATATGGTGAGTGTTGCTGTGTGCCAACTAGAGCGCCTTTCCCACTTTCACCCTCTTAGCCCTTTCTCCCTTCAATGCTGTTATTACCCGGAATATTCCCTACTGTTGCTTACTTCTGGTTGATTTTGGTCTCATATTATCTGAGGTATACTACCCAATGTGATGATACACAGTGAGGGGATCAGGAAAGGAATTAGGGTAAATATCCAGTTAGTAAGTCATCAGTTTGGGGGACCCTCAGAGAACATGCTGAACCTTCTGGAAAACTGCAGATTTACTTTGAATGACGAGTTAGTATTGTCTCTCTGAAATGTATTGCATAATTCTTGCCTTTTTGAATAAAATACATTAAACAAAACTTTCCTATTCTAAGACAGGAATGGTGGCACATGATACCCTGTCTCAAAAATAAAAAATTAAGAAGGACTGGGGATGTAGCTCAGTGACAGAGCACCCCTGGGTTTGATCTCCAATACCAGAAGAAGAAAAAACCTCACCCTATTCTTTTTTTTATATAGCAGCTTTATTTTTATTTTTTTTAACTAAGAAATGTTTTTCTTTTTTTTTATTAGATGAATATGGAGTTACAATTGAGGGGCAAACATTATCAAACATTCAAGAACCAATGTATATATACTTAGTTATCCTGGGCTAATGCCATATCATGGATGCCCAGCTTGGGTTCCCCATGTTGTTGTTTCCCCCAGAAGACCCCCTGAGTTAAATGGATATCTTGTGGAGGTCAGAGATCTCCTTCTGAGATGATTCCCCCATATTCCCACCCTCCAGTCTCCTAGATATTCTTCCTAAGCCCTCCCCCTACTCTGTCCCCCACCCTACGCCTCCAGGTATCCTAGGGAGTCATCCCCCGTTTCGTTAAGAATCATACAATTTGAAGTTATTATTAGCTTAGATATCTAACATACTGCTTCCCGATGTTTTCTAGCTTCCACAGATGAGAGAAACCATTCGGCCCTTGAGTCTCTGAGATTGGGATAC
>PVKS010041542.1:0-15952 GCA_004027875.1 Aplodontia rufa
GCCCCGTGCTGGAGAATACGCGTCCCAGAGAACGCGGGCATCACATCTGCCTCCGGCTCAAGTGCGTCTCATCTTCTGCTCAACCACAAAATAGTCTCAGGGCAAGGACAAGGCCCAGCGTCCCGTCCCACCGAGAAACAGGAGCGAAGACGACGCCTTCCACAGTCAGACAAGACCAGCACTGGAACTGGGGGTCCTTCCTGTGTCACCTCTGCCCCAGATGCCTCATCTGCAGGGCGGGGCAGCTGTCTGCCGCTGGCACCGCAAAGGGCCAAGTGGGCTGGGGAGGACTTGGGACAAGGGCCACACCCAGGGGCTTTCCTCCTCCAGGATCCCCAACAGGGACAGAGCTGACTGCTTACAGGGTCCACGGCGAAAGCCAGGCAGAGAGGACCCAGAGTGCAGCAGCCATCGGGATCGGGGCTGTGCTCCTACGCCGGGTCCCAGGAGCCTAAGTGGGTCCCCAGCCTGCGTCTCTAAGGTAGGGTGCAGCTCTTGTGACGTCCACAGACCCTCTAGGTCCGAGGGGACGGGGTCGGCCTTCTCCAAGGCCCTTCCTTTGAGATGAACCTTGTCAAACAGACTGGAAAGTTCTCCTTGCTGAGGGCAACACTGGGCACGGTTGGCTGCCTGGGCCACGGGCACAGCATCACCTGTCACCCGTGTTAACGGGAGGCACACAGCGATCATGGGATGGGAGAGTGGCTTACTGTTCTCCCCTCCCTCACCCCCCTTCCTTCTTTCTTTTCTCTGTCAGGGGCACCAGTTTCTATTAAGTGATTAAATTGAGCGGAAAGGTACAAGACGGGAGCAGGTGCGTGGTCACAAGGCCAAAATGATCTTAATCTAATCTGTCCAGAGAGCGTAGCAGGCTTTTGAAGCTACGATTCATTTTTTAATCCACGTCAGATGACATTCTGGGTCGTGGGACCTTCAGAAGCCCCTCATTCTTTCCGACTTCTATTCGGGGCTCGAATGCCACATCAGAGGACAGTAAGGGGAAAGGAGATGGCCCTGTCCTCAGCCTCCCTGGACGGCGGTGACACAGCTTGGATGGGAAACACGAGGTCCCAAGGACCCAACCTTCCCTCAAGCTCTCCGCAGACGCATCATGAGGAGCATCCAAGGTGCCAGCAGACCCAGACGGTCCCGTTTCTATATGGGGAGTGCCACAGGCAAAAGGGACTTCCTCTGCTCAGTTGGGGAAGGAGGGAGGGGCTTTACCACTCTGCCTCCACTGGTCACCTGTAAAATGGGACACACCTGTGTCCCTCAGTGGCTGCTGTGTTCATGAGATGAAATGGAGGGCGTTGAGTTACGGCCCCTGGGCTGGAGGGGGAATCCACACTGTGCCCGCTTGGGCTCTTCAATTAGCCTCTACAGCCCCTTCTGAAACAGCCACAAGAAGGGGCCAGCAGTTACGGCACAACCACACGGAAGACTATGTAGTCCTGAAAAGGGAATCCTTGGGGCTGACGGCTGCTTAGCAGAGGGGAGAAAGAGCGTGTCACTGAGCCCTGTGCAGAGGAGGCTTCTGAATGTGTCAAATTCTGCTCCATTCTCTCAGGTGAGTACGAGCACACCTCATCTCAGGGCGAGGACCGGTTACTGCATCTTCTGCTTTTAACTGATTTTTGTTTTATGGAAATTTCAAATCTTGCCTTGCAAATGTGTCCTATTTTCCCAAGTAGGCAAAAAAAAAAAAAAAAGTGTGTAGGATGTTTTTAGGGATGACAAGGCTTTGGTAATTTTCACGCGGCAAAGTATTAAGGGTGGGACCAAGAGGACGTAACGCAGAAATGACCGTCCCCATGATTCTGCAGAGAACCCAGTGGCAGTGACAATGGCAGCAGCCGTCATGAGCAGGGCCTGCCACCAGCGTCACCCTCTCCCGGATGATGGTTCAATTCTTGTGTTTCAGGGACGGCAGGTGACCTGCCCGCGGGACCAGCTTGGCTTTCAGGAAGGAAAGGCAGACGATGACCACGCTGGGGACCTCAGGCCGGTGTCAGGGGGTCATCTGTACCACTTGTCCTGGGGAGCTGGCCCGACCCAAGGAGCCCGTGTCCCCCGCAGAACTACGATGGCGGGAACGCTCTAGACTTATCCAAAACAGCGGGCGTGAGCCACAGGTGGCCAAGACCCTGAACGCTCAGTCATTTCTTAAATAGGGAGAAGCTCAGCGCAGCCCTGACCAGGGAGGGCGGGGGGACCTAGGGAGACCATCGACCCCACCAAGGAGCCAAAGAGTCCTTATGCAACCATTCGCTCCCCGAAAATTCACCATCTGAACCAACGGGTTGTGGGGTGGAGACTGGGGTGGGCGATTGGGGGCGACTCTGGCTTAGGACCAACGCCGTCACAGGGTTGCTTTAGATGCATTTGTGGTTGTGCAATAACTCAGCTCCTCAGTAGATTTGTTAAAAAGCAGAATGGTTTCTAGCTAGCAGGTGGGGTGGAGGGAAGGGGGCTTAACGGGTGCAGATCTCCAGCTTGCAAACGTGCGCAGGTTCAGAGATGCGAGGTGCGGCTGGTTGTACTTCACGCCAGCGAGCTGCACGCTCAGAAATGATCGCGTGGTAAATGTAACAGCAAAAAGAAGCAGCTCAGCGCAGCCACCGTGGCCAGCGGCTGCCCGTCCAGCCCCAGGCCACCCTGACCTGCAGAATGGACCCAGAGGAGTCCCGGGTGGCACCTGGCCACTCCCGTCTGTGGCGGGGACGCCCTCCCCAAAACCTACCCAGGCCCCCTGGAGTCTCCTATGCACCGCTGCTGGGATGAACCAGCCTCTCCACAGAGGCCCTGATCCCGACCTTACCTCCAAGACGGAGGCAGGGTAGGGAAAGAAGCCACTGAAAGCCACAGGAGTCTGTCACGCCCCGGGGCACTCTGACTCTGATCGTGTGTGGCAAGGACTCCCACGTCACGGATGGGGATAGTGAGCTTCAGGAGGCCCAAACAAGGAGGCCACAGCAAGGAAGCCAGAGCTGGGAGGTCAGAGCTGGGAACCCAGTCCTGCAGCATGGGGCTCCCTCAGCGAGGCCTTCGTCTTTCCGCCCCAGCCCACGGCTACGCCCTCCCTTCCTGGGATGCAGGACGAGGCCAGAGCCTCTGCGGGACACTCACGTAGATGAGCCCCGAGAAGTAGCGCTCCCGCAGGTTGTGCAGCACGGAGGCCTCGTTGAGACACGTCAGCTCCGCCATGTCCTCCACCTTGGAGAACTTGGGTGGGTTCATCTTCTGGATGTCGTCCTTGCCCACGGTGACCTTCTTGCCATTTTCCACCAGCTCCACGACCACCTCGTCCCCCTTCTCCTCCTTGATGCTGGCCGCCTCGAAGCCTTGCTTCTCGGAGGGCACCCACACCAGCTTCTTGGCCACCCAGTCGGCCTGGGCCACCGGGCTGTTGATGAAGTTCTTGTCCACGAAGAGGAACTTCTCATCGTCGCTGAGTTGGCCCTTCTGCGCCATGGTGCCCGGTCGGTCCCCTGCGGAGTAAGATGACAGAATGACAATCAGGCCAGAGCCACACCTCAGGGACACCTTGCCACGGCCAGGCAGAAGCTGAGTGGTCTACGGAAAGTACGGGGGCGTTCCCTGCAGTGCTGCTGATGCTGGGCAGGGCTGGACACTTGCCAAAGCCCTTCAGATATCCAACCTCGCCACTTACTGCAAAACAGACGCTGGGTCCTGAGACGGCTGGACACACAGCCACCATAGTTCCCAACAGCTCCATTCCGAAGTAGGTGCTCCAGAGAAGTAAAAAGGTGCACCCACACCTAGCCTTTCCATGAGTGTTCAGGGCAGCGTTATCTGTGATAGGCCCACAGCGGAAACATCCCAACGTCCACAAACAGATGAATGGATAAATGTGTTGTATCCACACAATGGAGTATTACTGAGCCATGAAAAGGAACGAAACACTGACACGGGATACAGCATGGCTGAATCTTGAAAACGTGCTAAGTGAAAGCTCACAGATGCAAAAAGCTGCATGTGAGCCAGGCACAGCGATGGAGGCCTGTACTCCCTGCAACCCTGGAGGCTGAGGCAGGAGGATAGCACATTTGAGGCCACCCTCAGCAACTCAGACCCTGTCTCAAAATAAAAAGCTGGGCATTCATGACATGGCTTTAGCCCTGGATAACTAAGTATACAGACATTGGTTCTTGAATGTTTGATATGTTTCCCCCTCAATTGTATCTCTATATCCATCTAAAACATTTTTAAAAATTGAAAAAGAAATAAAAACCAAAAAGGCTGTAAGTGTAGCTCAGTGGTAGAGCCCCCACCAGTCCCATCCTCAGTGCTAAGAAACATATGCTGTTTGCTTCCATGTATAAAAAACTCCACAATAGCAAATCCGAAGAAACGGAACGCAGACTGGGGGTCGCCAGCAAGTGGGGCAGAGTCGGAGGCTGAGGGGCGCAGTTTCTTTTGGGGGGATTAAAGTGTTCTCGGAGTTTCTGTAGTAATGGACACGTAACTGCATATCCTAAAAGCCATGGGAACTGTGCGATTCAAGCGTGGGGGGCTGGAGACGTAGCCAGGAGACAGTGTGAGGTTAGCACGTGCGAGGCCCCGGGTTCAAACCCCAATGCGAAATGAATGAACGGGTGCGTTGCCCGCGTGAAATGCAGCCCCGGAAACTGCTCCCAGCCCCCGCCCCACCCCAACACTGGGGACTGAACCCCAACAAAGCTTTTCAAGCAGGGATCACAAAACAGTACAAAGACGACCCCATGTTCTACCTAAGATGTTTAGAATGTCAGCAAGGGAACTGGAGAAACACGCATTTATCAGATAGGTGAGAGCGGATTTTCACCTCAATGTGCTTCCCCCGATTTTCAATATTATGGTTAAATATGAAGCTGACTTCACGACCATGTTGTGGTAGAGAGTCGAGGGGGTGCTGAGTGCGTTCATGTCACACAGCCATCACCACCCTCGTCCCCAAGAGTCCTTCCATCTCGCTCAACTGAAACTCTGCACACATGAACACTTTCCATCCATTCCCAGCCCCTGGTATCCACCATTGTACTTTCCGTTTCTATTATTCCAGCTACTCCAAGTAGCTCATGGAAGTAGACCCAAGTTCACATTAATTATGCCAAGTCACATAGTCAAGTCACAGCTATGCCATAGCATGGGTCAGAATTTTCTTCCTTTTTAAGGCTGAGTAATATTCCACTGTAATGAAAAGACCTCATTTTCCTTATTCATTCACCCATCAGCAGATACCCACATTGCCTCCACATTTTAAATGCTGCTGCTATGGGTGTGGCTTGGTGCTATTATGTATTGTCATATTTGACTTCTTGTAACTATTAAATTTGTAATTAACAAAAATAGATATTTTTACAAAACCCTTCAAATAGTTACAAAAACAAGACATTGGAGATGTCCACTGTCACTAGTGATGGAGGACATGCAGGGAAAGCAATGAGATTTCCCATCAGCTTGGCCACGATGGAAGTCAAAACAGTCCAGCAAGGAGGAGTCAGGGCTATGCGTGCTCCGTCCTGGCGGCCCCCCACGTGGGCTTCTGCAGCCACAGAGACACAAATGCCAACCCGCACAGAAGGCGCCAGGCAGGACTCCTGGAAGAGCCACTCTGCAAGCACGGAGGGGCTCTGGAAAAGATCGCTGGGACCCTGCTGAGGACTTGCAGGGAGGACTTCCCTCTATGGCAAGCGTTTTCCTTTGAACACACAAATCGCAGGCTCAACTCATCTAGGAACATTTCTGTCCCTCTGAAAAGGGCGTCCCCGCCCCCAGGCTCTAGCAACCGCTACCGAGCTGTCCCCAGGAATTCCCGGTTTCTGTGCGTGTTGGACAAATGGATTCACACAATAGGTGACTTCTGGGAGGGAGGAGAGGTTCTGGGGATTGAACCCAGGGGTGCTTAACCACTCAGCCTCATCCCCAGCCCCTTTTACTTTTTGAGACAGGGCCTCATTAAATTGCTGAAGTTGGCTCTGAACTTTAATCCTCCTGCCTCAGCCTCCCCAACCTCTGGGATGCCAGTCATGCTGCACCGTACTCAGTAGGAGACTTTCTGACCACGCAAAGATGGATATTTAATTTATTAATTAATTTATCTGTAGAAAGAGAGTGAGAGAGAGAAAGAATAAATTATTTTTCATCTGGTTCTGATTTCTCCGACACCTTGTTTTGTACGTGGTGCTGGGGTTTGAACTCATCCTCACGCACGCCAGGCAAGCGCTTTAACTGCTGAGCCACCGCTCCAGCCCCAAGACGGGTAAAATTTTAAAGTTAAAAAACATGTATGAATGGAGAACTACTCAGCAATGAAAAGGAAAAAATGCCCCAACAGCTGAGTCTCAAGCATGTTCAGTGAAAGAGGCCAGATCCAGGATTGAGCATCGCCTGGCGCATCTGAGGGCTGGGTTCGATTCTCAGAACCAGACACAGAGCTAAGAGGGGGGAAAAGAAAACCACACGAAAAGCTAAAATTGATATCCTCTCTCTCTCACGGAAAAAAAAATAGAATCAGCAGCTCCCAGATCCAAAACCCCATGCACTGAGCTTCTCCAGGGACACAGAAGTTGAGAAAAGGCACCATCCTGGGTACAGCAGATCAGTAGTTGGCAGGGCCACAGATCAGTACGTGCACGGGGCTGGAGCGGTGGCTCAGCAGTTAGAGCGCTTGCCGGGCTTCTGCAAGGACCCAGGTTCAAACCCCAGCACCACATACGCAGCTAAGCGTCGGATAAACAAAGGCCAGATGAAAAAATAGAAATTGATTCTCTTTCTCTCACGTTTTCCTTCTCTCATTTAAAAAATAAACAATTAAGGAATGACAAAAATGTCCCTTATCATAATTTGGTGAAGTTCATTGCGTAGACTTAAAAACCAATGGCAGGGGCTGGAGCGGTGGCTCGGCGGTTACCGCGCTTGCCAGGCATGCGTGAGTGCGCGGGTTCAAACCCCAGCACCACGTACGCAACGAGGTCTCAGCAACGAAAGCCACGTGAAAACCTAAATAAAAACTGCTTCCCCCTCTCTCTCACTGTCCCCTCTTTCTTTCTCTTAAAAAAAAAAAAGAAAGAAAGAAAAGAAGAAAAACCTGTGAAATTTTATTCTAAGCTTACTGCGCGTTGACAGCGCTGAGACATTTATAATAAACTCTCGTAGCTTCACACGCCTGCGTCCACGTGTTAAAGTCTAGGAACGCATATATCAAACATTAAGCCACGGTCACATCTGGTTCGCGGGACCACGCAAAACCCATTTCAAAAACACGACAGCCGTTGCGCAGACATCTTCACGTCGCGTGTTCAGCATGATGCAAGAAATTCCCGGGATCCTCGCCAAGTGGAAGCAACCGAGGCCCGATTTAAAAAAATAGACAAGAAGCGTGGGGGGTCACAGCACTGATTCTGTCTTTTCCCACACAAACTGCTGCTCAGGACACCAAGAACCTCAAGAGCTCAACTCCTCCTTCAGCTAAGGCCCCAGTTCACCAGCTGTCCCCAGCATGGGACCCCACGTCCCGCTGCTGCTCCATCCCGACCCCCAGGTGCGTCCAAGAGCAGAGCTGTCGAGCCAACGAGCCCCTTGGGGCCGCCCCGGCCACCTGCTCCAGACCTCTGGCCACCTGCAGAACGGTCCGAGCTCCCAGCCGGCCCCATCGCTCCCCTGTTCACTGCTGGGCCCCGAAGGAAAAAGCCGCTGACTGGGAGGGTGTACAGCTACCAGGACCTACTGTGTGGTTGACGTCCCCACTTCAGCAAAAGCTAATTCTCACCTCCTTTGAATTCACCAAGACACCCAATCCCAAGCAGATGGCATCAACCCTGTTTCCACGGCTGGGCCCCAGAGCCGACCCACCAGCTCCTGTGCGGAGAGACGATTTGGGGGACTCAGATTTCATGCGGAAAATAGGAAGGGGCCGTTACCGAAAGACCTATGCCCTTCTTTACAGAATGAGAATAATAACAAAAATCAGAAGCGATTTGTTCAGAGAAAGGTTATTTCTCCCAGGAAAACTTACTTAGTAGCTGGTTAAAAACAAAAAAAGAAGTGAATTATCTTGTAAGTCTGAATAATTGCTTTAGAGACTTAAAACGTGAATACGTACTGATTGGGGTTTTTTGTTTTTTTTTTAAAGAAAGACGGACAGTGAAGTGAGAGAGACAGAGAAAGAGAGAAACAACTTTATTTAGTTTTTCACATGGCCTTAGTTGCTCCAACACTCAGTTGTGTTTGTGGTGCTGGGGTTTGAACCCGGGTCCTCGTGCTTGCCAGGCAAGCGCTGAAACCACTGAGCCACCACTCCAGCCCCTGATTGGGGTTTAACAATCACATTTTCCTGCATTTTAAAATTGTTAATTAAATTTGTTAATTGTTAAAATTCAAAATTGTTAATTCATAATTTCTCCTAGGAGCTAATGAGCCCAAGAGCATCCTCTCTCCCACCCTATCCCACCTGCACTATCTAAACCACCTTCCCTTCTACAGGGAAGAATTCCAGTGATTAAATGCAGAAACTGAGACTCCAATGTAGCCGTTTTGTGACCCCTGATCCAACAATGGGTCTTGGCAATGACCTCCAGCCACTGAACCCATCAGACCTCATGTGTGGGTCTGAACCCAGGACCGCCTAACCCACATTCCCAGCCCTTTTTATTTTTTATTTTGAGACAGGTTAAGTTGCTTATGGCCTCACTAAGTAAGTGGCTGAGGCTGGCTTTGACCTTTCCATCCTCCTGCCTCAGCCTCCCGAGCCACTGCACCTGGCACTTAGATTCTTTACCAAAGTACAGACAGAAAGGAAGAGAACAGGAGATTCGAGGGGACTTGGAAGCAGAGGAGGACACAGGGAATGCGGACATTTCCAATGCAGGGCACTTCAACCCACCTGGCACGCTGACGGGGGGTTTGATCTAGGTGCGAGCGCCACCTTTCCTTGGGGGTCATCATCTGCAGTTGGGAAGCCGCCGGGTGTGGGGAAGCGGACCGAGTTCAAATCTGCTCCCGCCACCAACATGGGCCGTGGGCTTTCAGCCATTTGCGTAAAGCTCTGGGTAACACTGAGGAAGGCAGCGGGCACCTCCCAGGGCTGTCAGGGCCCCACAACAGGCACCGCTTTCCCTGTCCCTTTCCCGAAAAGCACTTTCTACCTAAAAGACACCTACTTTGTTGACAGAGAGACTTTGAAGCCTCAGAGGAGAAACGGGTGGGGTAGAAATGAAGTCAGATGTGCAGGGGGCGAGAGGGCCGAAGCCCAGCCACTCCTGCATCTGCATTTGCAAAGGTTGAGAAGCACAGGTGCCATAGGAAACCTGCCCAGGGAGGCGACAGCCCCACCCCAGCACAAGCAAGTCACGGTGAAAAGTCTGCTTTGCTTCAAATGAGAGAACTGTCTTGTTTAAAAAGAGAGAGGGACAGTGAGAGAGAATTGTATCGAGTTTCCACGCGGCTTTTGTTGCCCCGACACTTGGTTGTGAACGCGGTGCTGGGGTTTGAACCGCGTCCTTGCGCGTGCCAGGCAAGCACCAAAACCACTCCAGCCCCCTAAGCTTTGCTTTTTTTTAATTTTATTTTTTACTTTTGAACAACCATACAAGTTTTTAACAAAATAATATGTGTATAGATTCTGAAGATTAGATTTACCCCCAGGAGTGCCCCCCAATTACCCACCCATATCCCTCCCTTCCCCACAATATCTCTAAAAAAGTCTCAGGCTGTATAACATTACACCGTATCTGGATTTAACACATGAGAATAGTCCTCCTCTCTCAACAGCCGGGGTCTAGCTCCAGCCTCCACAGATGAGTGGAGACATTTGACCCCTGGTTCTCTGGGTTATGCTGATTTCACTCAGCATGATTTCTCCCATCGCCATCCATTTACCTTCAAAGGCTGCAATATCATTGTTTCTAATTGCTGTGTAAAACTCCATGGTATATATGCACCATAGTTTCTGGATCCATTCATCCAGTGAGGGGCATCTGGGTTGTTTCCATAATTTAGCTATTGTAAATTGAGCTGCTATGAACATAGATATTGCTGTGTAGCTGTAATGTGCTGATTCTAAATCCCCTGGAAAGATTCCCAGGAGAGGAATAGCGGGATCATATGGTGGACTCATCCCTAGGTTTTGAGGATTCTCCACTCTGCTTTCCAGAGGGGCTGGACCAGTCTGCAGCTCCACCAGCAGTGTGTTCACAGATGCCCCTCCAGCATCTGTTATTACGCTTTACATTTTTAAAAACCATCCCCTAAACGAAAAACTTCGAGATTGAGTGTAGTGATTAAGAAATGGTCGTCCATTTGAAAGCTCTCCCCCCTCAGAAGAAGAACGATGAGATGGGAAAGAAAATTTGAACTTCAACTTGAAGATGTTTTG
The DNA here is from genome assembly GCA_004027875.1 of Aplodontia rufa. Lineage (NCBI taxonomy): Eukaryota > Metazoa > Chordata > Mammalia > Rodentia > Aplodontiidae > Aplodontia > Aplodontia rufa. Next base: position 10,376 of record PVKS010041542.1, read on the forward strand.
TATCAGAGCTGCCTCAGGTTCCTCGGTGTGAGCGGAGCATCACCAGCTCAGCTACGCAGAGTCCTTAGGAAGCAGCCCTCGGCGGCATCGGCATCGGGAAGGGCTTAGATGAAATTAACCTGAGGTTTGTTGCAAAACCCCACAGCAGGGAAGAGATGAATGGGAGGATGAACTGCCATCATGGTTGGTCACTGATGAGGATGAGAGATGGGGGCCTGGGGGATGCGATCCTGGTCTCTCTGGTCCTGCACAAGCCTGAGATTTTTCTTAAAAGGAAAACTGTAACCATATGGAATCCACAGATCTGCCTTTTCTTGGGGCATCGTCTCCCACAGGAGCTGTTGCACTCCCAGCACTGAGTTTCTGAACCCTCAGACAGCTAACAAGGGGACCCTGCAGCCCTGGGTCAAACCCTTCACATGCACATCATTAAGTAATGTCGCTGTAGCCAGCTGCACTCCAGAGATAGGGACACAGGCTCAGAGAGGTTAGGAAACCTACCCAAGGTCACACAGCTAAGAATCGGAACCCGGTGTACTTTGGGGTCTGGGTTTGTCCACCTCCCACACAAGCATGGCGGGCTCTTCAGCAACCCATAGGGTATTTTAAAAATGAAACAGTCCTTTAAGGTGCCTGGCATATGATACACATTCAACATGGGCTCACATCGGAGTAAATGAACCACAATTTCTGACCACAAGAAAGTGTACGTCTTAGGGGCTGGAGTGGTGACTCAGCGGTGACGGTGCTTGCCTGCCATGCCTGAGGACACAGGTTCAAACCCCAGCACCACGTGCACAGCCAAGTGTCGGAGCAACAAAAGTCACATGAGAAAAATAGAATAGATTCTCTCTCACTGTCCCTCTCTTTAAATAAACAAATAAATGAGGTCCTAAACCAGAGGGAAAGCATCTATGGTGACAGAGGGCAGAGGAGTGACCCTGGGGACGCAGCCCCTGCAAGGCTGGGGGGAGCGGAGGGGCTGGGTCCCGTCTCTTCCTCTGAGTCCCAGTCACACGAGCGTGTTCAGTTCAGTTTGGAAAAAAGTTGATCAAGGTGACCTATGTGTGCTCCTCTGGATGTGAAACACTCTTCTTTCTCGTTTCTTTTCATCTTAACACACCCAGCGGAAACGGTCCCATCACACCACTGACGTGCGCGGTTCGAGGCGGAATTCACATCGTTGTGCAATCGGCGAAGATTTTTTTTCTTTTTTCTATTTATTTTCATCTGGTTCTGTTTTCTCCACCATCCGGCCCCCAAAGAGTTTTCCAGAAGTAGCCAATCACAGCACGAGGGCTGGCGTCTCATTTCTTCTGAGCAGCGTGACCGTGAGTGGGCTCCTCATAACTGCCATGCTCATAAGTGGCCTTCAATGCCAGAGAAAAGGGGCTGGAGCGGTGGCTCAGCGGTAGAGCACTGGCCTGGCAGGCGCAAGGACCCGAGTTCAAACCCCAGCACCACACACACAACTAAGTGTCAGAAAAACTTAAACCAGATGAACAAATAAAATTCTTTCCAAAGAAAAAACAGTCAAGATTTCAACAGAAAAATGAAAGGGCTCATGGATCACCACCGCTAGTGACCTCATTTAAGTCAGGATTCAAAAACACAATCAAAGTCAAATGCAAAAATTCAGCCTCTGAGCAAAAAGAGGAGTGAGCGGCGCTGGCTGGCTCCCTGCAGCTTTGGTGCCTCTGACAGGCAGGAGGTGTGAAAGCACAGGCGAGATGCCAGGGCTCCCAGACTGGGCTCCTTGCAGCCCTGTGCCCCGAAACATTAGGGGTAGAGTGGGATCGAGTCATGCAAAGCTCCTCCAACGCAGCCCTGATGTCACACCCACCAGGCAGGTGCCACGTGTTCCCTGCCCTCGTAAGATGCAGGCCATCCAGGCTCCCGGCAGACCTGACACCCACAGGCTACTTCCCTCGTGTGAGCCTTAGGTTCCGGACCCTTGGCCACACCACATATCTGCCCTTGAGGAAGTTCAGTGAGCCCCGGGAATCTAGAAAACCCACAGCAGTTACAGTAGCTATTAAATCCCAGCAAGTGCCTACTATGATCTCATTCAACACCCTAGAAGGGACACGGCCTCTCCTTCCTTATGAATGAGTAGATGGAGGAGGAGAGGGAAGGCACCCGTCCCACCCATGCACGGCTGATTATAGGGCAATCTCAGTACAGATCTTTCAAAGATCTGCAATGGTTCGTCCACCTTCTTTGCAGCGGGCAGTTTGAGGATAGAAGGAACTATAGGATACGCCTGTGTCCGTCTAGGCAGCTAGACAGCGCAATAGGGTGTTTTCTCTGTCCTGGGGACTGAATCCAGAGGTGCTTAACCACTGAGCCACATCCCAGCCCTTTTTAAATTCTGAGAAGCCATGGTCTAAGTTGCAGAGGGCCTTGCTAAACTGCTGAGGCTGGCCTCGAATTTGCCATCCTCCTGCCTCAGCCTCCAAAGTTGCTGAGATTACTTGTGTGCACCATTGTACCCTGCTAGATAACTTGGTTTTATTGTACAAGGACTCACCTGCACCTGCGTTTGGCTGTGGGGTGGGTAAGGACAATAAGACGAAGTGTCAGGTCAGGCATTTGGCGAGTCACAGGGGGCAATCTAGCAACTTATAGCAGATCTGAGAGCACAGGGCTGGCAGAGCATTCTCCTGGGCTGACTGAAGTGACCCTGGCCTGCTGCTCTCTGCTGTGGCCCTTGCTTTAGAAGCTTCGGGCTAGTGACATTTGGGGCTGGGCTGGGGGCCACTGTCCTGTGCGTGGCCGAGGTCAGCACTCCTGCCAGTAGCCAGCACCCCCAGTTGTGAGAATGGAGGACATGTCAGAGATTGCCAGATGCCCTGGGGACCCCCTCCCACAGCTTCAGGGTTAAACTAGGGCTTGCCAGGGAGAGATGACTCAGTTGCCCCCACCCGAGGGCCAAGTGTGGAAGATCAGACAGTGGAGCCCTCGAGCCTGCCTCTCCCTCTCCCATCCCACACCCCGCAGGCTGAAAGACATCTCTGGGATCATCACGCAGAACCGGTGGACACCAAGACCTGCGCTTGTGGATCAAGGGCTGCTCCTCAGGGTCTGGATGAAAGCAAAGAAGGAGCTCACTGCTGGCGTCCATGCTGCTTGACGAGCCTGCGTGTGTCAGCCAGGACCCCAGTTCCAGCTTCCCGACCACCGTTTCGTTATTTGGACACGGAGGGCTGTTAGCCTCTGGAAGACCCCCGGGGCTTCCAGTCACAAGTCCCAGCTCTCCTTGAACTTGCTGGGTGACTCTGAGCAAGTTGCTTTCCCTCTCTGGGCCTTGTGGTCTTTTCACTTGAAGGAGATAATGTTGGGCTGGCCTAGCTTACCGTTTTCTGGCTCCTGTGGTTCAGGATCAGAGTGGTGAAACTCAACTCACTGAGAATGTTTGAGCACTTTCTGTTTGAGCATCTGTTTTATTTTGCCTGGAGGAGTCCAAGACCTTATTTCCTCCACTTGTGCATGAATGAAAAATGAATTAAATGCCCCCGAGTACGGGACCTGCACATCATCAGCCCTGGTCACCATCGGCTTCCCTCCAGATTTTGGATTGAAGAGGGGCAACGCAGAGCGACCCCGGCAGGAGACTCAGTTGCTGAGAATTTATAGCCACGCAGGCAACAAAGTTCAGAGCTCGAGGTGCAACCACGGCTGCTGGCAGGACGTCTGTCAAGGCTGGGACGGGGCAGGGAGTTACCCGTGTCCGGGGACGGGACTGTGCGCTCTGAATGCCCCAGGCTCCGGGCTCCAGTCTGTTAATAACCGCAACGTTCAATACCCAAAGCACCACATCTAAAGCTTAGGTGCTGATGCACTGCGAGCAGAGAATTCCACACCTGACCTTCAGTGACAGACACCAGGGTTACAAAGACCACATGAGATCACCTTTCAGGCTGCTGGGTCCCGTCATGAGCACGGCTCATACATGTCCACACTCAAAACCCAAAAAACCCAACGCCTGCGGTCCAGGGTTCGCAGATCCGAGTGCCGAACCCGGTGGGGCTGTTCCCTGCGGCGCTGCTGATTAGACCTGGCCGATGTTAGCAAGGGGTCAAGAGGGTGAATTCCCACCTAAGCCAAGATACGGAAAGATGCCGAAACACGTAACCAGGTGAAAACAGCTCACTTACAGAACGCCAATGTTCGCACAGGAAAGGAAAATTGGATGCAGAAAAAAATTTGGAAAGATACGCAAGAGTCCATTTACCATGATCACACGCAGAGATGAACAAAGCCCAGTGACCCTGCATCTGGACACAGGGAGCGCTGGTCCCAGCCCCGGGCTCCTACTGAGCATCTGCGTCCCAAGGGGAGGACCAGGCACAGATGTTCCCCAGCATCCACGGACACCAAAACCCCACGATGCTCAGGTCCCCAACAGCCGCCTGGAACCTGCACACATCTCCCGCGGACTTCAATCAGCTCTGGGTCAACTACCATACTAAGCAGCGCATGCGCTGTAACTAGCTAAGCTCATGCATCATCTAGGGGGTAAGAAAAAAAAAAAGGTATTTTCAATCCACGGTTGATGGAATTCAGTCAGCCAGCAATTCAACTCTGGGCAAGAGGGCAGGCAGGTCCAAGGACCCTTTCCCTGTGACTTTGATGAGGATGGGACCCTGAGAACCAGGAAGTCAAACGCCCTGTCTCCCCCTTGGAATGGTGGCAGCTTCCTCCTCTAGTTTCACACAAGAGTTGCCCTCGCACCCTCGCCTGGCCTTCTCCCAACCTGTCCCTCCACCTGTGGCCGTGGTGGAATGTGATCAGAAGTCAGGGCAGAACCGGGAGCCAGATGGGCTTCTTTCTCTTGGGCAGAGTGAGTTCTGAGAAGATTCCAGAGAGACCTGGAGTGAATCACAAATGGCTCCTTACAACCAGAGTGTTCTGATACAGCTCAGGAAATACGGCGATAATAAAGTAGAAGTCACTCCTCACTCCTTTAAGCCCCACGTCGGAACTGAATTTGCAAAAAGCGATCACATGAAAGCGAGGGGGAAGTCTCTCCTTCATGAGAAGACCTGGCCATAGTCTTCCTGATTCAGCCAACACAAGCTGTGCCACACACAGCAAGCTCCTCAACCTCTCTGGTCACACTCACTGTAAATGACCATCGACTGCAATTTGAGATGCTGAACGCTGCGCTAAACCCTTCGCCCACATTATCTGATCTGACTCTTCCAGAAGGGTAATTAATCCCTTAGGCTCCTGAATTAGATCTTGAACTGGGGAATCCCGTCTTATTGGCTAGTTGGACGATGGAGCAAGTTACTGCGAATCCACAGCTACAAAACAGGGTTGCTTGAAGGCGTCTACGCTGTCCACCCAAAGTGCTCCACTAGCAGCAGCTATTGTCATTAGTCCCGTTTTACAGATGGGGAAACTGAGGTCAGAGGACACCAACACAGACGACTTTTAAATCCAGCCATGACCTTCTAAGATTCTGTGGACTTAAAAACTGAATTTGGTTTTCCAGAAAAATCTGCTGCGTGCCTCAGTTTAGAACAGTTGTTCCTGTAACGCAAAAGCCACCTGTTGATCCGAAGAAAGGTG
>PVKS010041543.1:0-15954 GCA_004027875.1 Aplodontia rufa
ACCTGGGGGTTTCTAGCAAAAGTGCCCATGAAGAATAAAATGCTGGAGAATTGAGAGATACAGGTAATAACAGTGGGAACCATAAGGATGGCATCCTTAATAAAGATGTGCACATGGCAACCAAATGCATGGAATCTCCTGAGGCCATCCTGTTTCACGTCCTGCTCCTTCCTCCCTAAGCCCCTATATTTATTCAAGTATACTTTGAGTTTTTTTCCAAAAGTGCATTCATTATTGAGATTAGTCAACAGTTCAAGTACAAAAGCAGCATGGGATAGAGGAACTGAACAACAATTACTGATTAATTGAAACAGAGGGACACTGGTAAACTACTGTGCTGTGAATCTGAGAAACTCAAAATGGCCCATAGACACACACCAGATGTGTAGCCACTGAATTTTTTGGAGAGAACTTGAGGTTCTTCCCTACCTGCCTGCCAGAGCTCTTTGTACAATATCTGCCCACCCTCAGGCTACCCTGCTGCCCTCTGCCCCAACCCCCACAGAAGGATATGAGCCTGGAATGTCAAGCAGGGGTAGGTAAACTGCCACTCCTTATATCCTTGGGTAGTTGAATGGAGCACTACCCCTGTCAGACTGAGCTCAAGTAGAGGAAGCCAAGAGCACTGAACTATTTTAAGTACATCTCAGGTGGGGTGGCTGGGGAAATGCTGGCAAGACTGATAATGCTCATGGGGAGGAGGGGTCCTTAGACTGAAAAACACGTCATGGGAAACACAATGGGTTAGGAGAAAGAATGGACACGGAATGATTCTCTCTAGACAGGAGAGGTCACTTGAATAAAGTTTAGAGATAGTGGTGAGCTCATATCATGGTGGTGGTACATGGTGGTATCAAGGGAAAGCCTGAGCCCTGTACTTGTCTACAGACACCTACAAAATGCCTATGATCTAACTCTGGATGGATTTGATTTGAGTATCCAAGACACAGAGGGTCTGTACAGAGAAATCATTTTAGCCATGAAACTGCTCCATGTAGATCTGTGTTACTATATCTACTGTAAAATATCCTCTTTGTGAGTGAGGTGACAAAGTACACAAAACCCTGCAAGCCCAGAGGCCCCCTATTCTTCCTGCACAGAAAAAGACTTCTTCATTCCAGGCATCTGGTGTGTTTGATCGTACAGAGGCAAGGAAACCAGGGAATGTAAACCAACTTAGAGATTGGGCCTCCATTGAGTTGTTGTGAATTGTTCTTTCATGGAATGACAACTTTAGAACTTCCTAATCTTGTCCATTATTTGTAGTTTACCCTCAGTTCTTCATTTTATTGTTTGCATGAATAGTTTTCTCACCTCCATTTTCTGGTTCTTCAGGGACTGTGAAAAGATGTGGAGTGCCTGTGGTGTTTTAACAACAGGTTCAACGATGACCTGTTTTTTGTTTTGTTTTGTTTTTAAAGAATGGCAGCAGATAACCGCAAGTTAGGAAGATGTTCTGTGATAGTTAAGTTTTTGTCACCAGGATGAAAATACCAAATTAAACAACTTAGAGGAGGGGTTGGGGATTTAGCTCAGTGGCTCTGAGTTCTGTCTTCACAACTGAAAAAAAAAAACAACTTAGAGGAGGAAATATTTATGTTGGGCTTTTTTCCCCTGAAGTTTCATCCCATGGTCAACAGTCTGCATTGTTGTGACCTGAAGACACAGCAGAGTACCATGATGGTTGAGGGCATGGTAGAGGAGCACTGCTAAGCTCATGGTAGAAAGGATACGGGAAAAAGAGGGAGGGTGGACAAGATATATCCCTAATGGCAGAGACCCACTTTCTCTAGCCACAATCTACCTGCCTATAGTTACAATTCAACAGTCATCCTTTCCATTACCAATTCTAATCAATGATAAGGATTAATACATTGATTTACAGCTCTCATAATCATTCACCTTCTGAATTAACACAGGAATTTGGGCACATAGCTTATACCCAAAGCATAACAGTTTGCTCTGACTCCCCAAATCTCATATCCATCTCACAATGAATAATGGACTTAAGCCCGTCTCCTAGAATTCCTACAGTGTTACAAGTTTCTGCATTGCCTAAAAGTCCAAGTCCAAAATCTCCTCTGATACCCAATGCAAACTGGTGACTGTGGCTGTAAGATCATGTAACAATCAAAAGCAAATTAAATGTACGTTGTATACAATCACATAGAATGAACATTCCATTCCAAAAGGGGGCAATCGAGACATAAAATCAAAGATGGGACCATAACAAACTGAAAATTCAGGCAGGCAAGCAGGTCCTGTAAGTCTCCATGCAACATGGGATTGATTGCAAAGGGCTCTTAGAGCTTGGCGTTGACCTTGAAGATTTTGGGGGTCACCACACATCAACTAAGACACTCTGGAATTATCACTCTATTTAGATACTAGGACAGGTGTCCTGATTGCTAGATGCAGGCATTGTAGAACTTGGTCTCCTTGATTAGACTGCACGAGCTTCTGCTGAACAGGGATGTTCCCCAGACAATCTTGCAGCTGGCTGATGCCTGGTTCTACCTGGCTCCTTCCTTTAGAGCTCAAAGGAAAAAGACTACAGAATACCAATTTCCAGGGCCAATTCCAACATGACCAGAGGCTGTGACAATTTTCTCAGCATTCCATCAATTTTCATAATATCCACTATGGCCACACAATGATAGGATCCCAGGGAATACAATGTCTATGTTACAGACTCTTTCATGAAAACAGCTTCTTGTGTCATGGCAGGTACCAATGAAAACGGACGACAGGGCTGGCCAGAATGTGGTCCCCCATTGGTGTTTGCAAGGGGAGATGCTAGGAGAGGCACCCAATTGAGCAGCTTATGCTCCTTGGTGACCTTCAAGGTTCCTCAGGTTCCAGATAGGGAGACATTCATTCAGTGCTTTTGTTGTACAAGGCTGGGAAATGGAGGCATTTTCAGGGATTATCAGCGAAAGGAAGGATAAGGAGGTGATGGATCCATAAACTTTTGAACCTGTCACCTTCACATTGGCCTTTGGAGTGCCTGGAATTGTCCCAGAGAAGGTCTCTTTCCTGTTGTTGAGAATGCTGAGAGAGAAGGTGAGAGTAAGCAGTGTCAAACTGATCCATTTATAGGGGGTAGGTACAAGGCAGTGTAGGTATCCCCTAAGGCTGTTCAGTGTGTAACCCAAAGGCAAGGACTGCTGAGGTATCACATTGTTGAGCAGCATGCACAGAATCTTAGTGTTTGGGGGTACAAGTTCTCTACAGCTGCAACCATGAAAGAAACAGAGCATGAAATTATTTCAGGGACATTTGGAACAGCACATTTTCAGTCCACATGGCTCTGAGATGTTGACATTCTCCCTCAGATTCTCAATGACTAAGGAAATGGGGAGCGTACAGCTGGTTCCACCTCTCATTCTCCATTCACCTTTTCCTTGTCACCACAGCATCTCCAGTGCTGAGATAAGAAATGAAACTTAATCCTAATTTCTCCATGTCTCCTTTCAAGGGTATGCCCTTCTCCCACTTGTGTGTGTCCAAACAAACCCGCCTGTCTGGTTTCCTCAGGACATCTATAGTAGCACGATCTGTCTTCCATCCCCATATATGGCTGGTCCTTTCAACATTTTTGGGCAAGGAGGCCATAATGGGGACCAGCAGAGCCCCCTCACATTCAGAACACTGTCTCAGTGGCCCACGTGTCTTCTGTGCGAGTGTGGAGTACCCAGCTCCATTGCTCATGGCAGCTGCTGCCCTGAGGATCACTGTGCCTGCTTTAGCTAGTGGAGTTATGCAGAACTATTAGGGCCTCTGGTCCCTGGGACTCTGGCCACCAGCACCAACCTTTGCCTAGCTGGCCCCAGTCATGTTCCCAAAGAATGCTGGGCCATGGTCTCATGATTGTGAGTGGAAGGTGAACTGTCCACTTCCTAGGACATGTTTCCACCACACTACTCCAACAGACCTGACAGTGTCTATAAGAACATTCAATGTCGGCAGCAATGAAAGATACTTATTCTCAGGCACTTTTTGAAGACTTGTGATTGGAACACTTTCCTGCTTCCTTACGCTTCCTCATATATGTGTCCTCTCATGGACTGGGACCTAATTCAGGGGCCCTCACATGGGCCCATTCAGCCTGGGATTTCTTGCATTTCTGGCCCCATTTCCCCAGAGAGGAGGCCTCATTCCCTATACCCTTCCAGTTGCCAATTCTAGGAAGTGGGCTCTCACTGGATATGCATAAAACATGAGAAACATGCCCTGCTCCAGGTATCCCCTCCAGGTCTCTGGAGTGCAAAATATGGCTTTGAGGCTGGTTCTAACTGCCCAGCATCAGAGTGGAAGTGTGAATCATCAGGACCCTAGAGAAAGAAGAAGAGATACGTAAGGCGGGTATGTAGTCTCTGGGGTGCCAATCATTCAGGTGGGATCTTGGTGAGATTTCATCCTCTTTGCATCCTGCAACACAAGGGGCAAATGACCCTTGTTACTCAGGACCAATCCTACTGCTCTTCAGTACAGAGACGTCAAATGAAGGGCATGAGGAGAGAGGGGAAGAAAAAGTGTGGGTATTACGAGGGAGGGGAGAGGGAAGGAGGTGCATACCTGTATATTGCAGTTTCTCTATGTCAGTGTGAATAAAGGCAGTTTAGTAGGAAAATGTTCTCAGGGCTGCTGCCTTCAACTGTCAAGTTGTGCTACTGCATGCACTGAGGACTGAGAGGAAGAGGTATGTGTGGATGCCAGTCTCCAGGGAGTACTGTTGCCTGGTCTAGGTCTTGCCTCCAGTTTGAGGCTGTTCCGTCCACTGATCCTGGGAGAAAAACAGATGAAAACTCCTGAGAACCCCACTCAACATCCATTCAAAAGGCCATACTTGGCAAGGGGGCTTCTCTGCACACCCCTTCATTATTTGTTTCTCTTTGTTTCTCTTAGAAATCTCTACTAAGGGAATCCAAGAATCACCTGAGGATTCTTGGATCCATTTGGAGAATGGCCACACACAAAAATTAGCAGCTCTGAGGTCCAAGGGTCAGTGGCTCTCAGATCTTCCTTTTAGCAGCCCTGAGACTTGTACGTCAGTGACCCTGTTCCTAGAGATAGCAGCTTCCCCACTATGTTCTTGTCAGCATCAGCCCTCAGCTACTGAGCAGTCCCTGGAATTCTTCCAAGAGACAGACCTAGAAGCTCCCTGCTGTTCTCCATTGCACACTGTTGCCCTTTTCCTAGCAGCCTTTTCTGTTACCAGATCTTAGCACAACCAGTTCCACTGCTCTGAGATAAAAGACATAAAAAGGCATAATAAAACTGTCCAAATGAGGCCTCATTAAGAATTACACTGTAGCATAGGGGAAGGTATAATGGGGATTGTATGGATAAGAAAATGGGGAATAATGCTTATGTGGATTAAAAGGATAGGTTCAAGTATGTGCAGTGTCCACTCAGATAACCAGAGAACTTCTGCTCTGGAAAGAGTAGGGTAAGGCCTTCTCATACAGCAGACCAGGGAGAGTTGAAGAGTTCCAAAATGTTGGAGTCATCCAGAGAGGCTGCAGGGTGGAGTCATCTGGGATGAATCTGAGAAAGAAGCTAAAATTTCCAATGTTACCATAAGACATTAAGGGAAGCCAGGGATGTCAAGGACAGGGAATTAACTTTTTCTTAAACTGCCTCCAAAGGAGTGTTGCCCCTTTCCTTTTTTTCCTCTTTGCAAGAGTATTTCGTTTGGAACCTCCCTTTTCTGCTCAGTTAACCTGTTTTTTTTAGAATTGAGCATGGTGAAGATATTTTTCTTAAGGACTTGTTTCCTGCTTCTCTGACATAGGGTAGACAGCAAGTCTGGACCAATCTTCAACATGGCAACATGGCCAATGACTTCTTGAGCAGGTGGCTTTTTGACTTGACAAGGTCTGGCTTCTAGGCAAGAAATCACAGCACCTTGAGGAAATGTTAACTGACAACACCAGGAAGATCCATTCCCAATCCCCCCACCATTAAAGAAATTATCTGCTTTCTGACAGTGACCAAAGAGAGTTGCTTTTTGTGCACACCCTTTAATAGCTGTTCTTTAAGTCTAACTAAGCGTTGTGGGAGGTCCTCCTGGTCTCTGTTCAGTGAGTGAGATTGGAGATTCTTTGCTGGCTCATGGGACCTTGGCCAGGCTGCCCTCATCTGGCCAAGCAGTTGAAACAGGGCCTGTTTGTACTCTTACTACTTTTCTTTCAGTCATTAAAAAAGTTTATAAAGACATTCATATAAAACACATTATACGATAGTGGTGGAACTTTCCATCATTACTGCAATAATGAAGTTCATGGAAGTGTCCACTGTCACCAAAATAAAATTGAGAATATTTTCATCACCTCAAAAAGAAATACTTCTGCTTTTTAGCTATCAATGTGTCATCTGGGACCAACCTTAAGCAACTCTAAGGTGTCTCCATCTCTTTCTTTCCTTCTTTCTTTCTATTTTAGAGGAAGAGACATTGAGAAAGAAAGGTAGAATTAATTTCATCTAGTTTTTCATGTGACTTTCATGTCTCCATCACTTTTACACTTATCTGTACCTAATCTGATCTGTTCAGTGTGTGGTACTTATACGTTTGGTTTCATCAGGCATTTTCAGGTATTATGGTTTGGGTGAAAGATGGTCCTCACAAGCTCACGTCAGACAATGCATGAAGATGCAGAGGTAAATTGGTTGGGATATGAGAGCCTTACCCTCATTAGTAAGTTAACCTCTTGGTAGGGATTTACTGGCAATTGAAGTTAGCCACCTGTGCCTGAAGATGGGTCATTGGGAGCATGACTTTGAGGCATATATTTTGTTTCAGGCTTGGAGTTTTTCTCTCTGTTTCCTGGAGCCATGTGTTGAACCCATACCCTCCACTATGCCCTTTTCTCACGATGTTCAACCTCAACTTGTGCCCCGAGGAAGGGAGAGGGCTGTTTATGGACTAAGACTTCTGAAACCATGAGTTCCCCCCCCCCTGCCAAATTCATCCCCTAAAATTCTTCTTGACATGGGACTGGGCTGATGGCTCAGCAATTACAGTGCTTGCCTGGCATAGACAGAGTATGTGGGCGCCACATACACAAAAGAAGGTCAGAGCCAAGAAACCCACAGGAAAAACTAAATAAAATTGATTATTCTCACTTTTTCTCTCACTGTCCCTCTCTCTCTTAAAAAAATTCTTCTCAGGTCCTTGGGTTACAGCAACAAAAAATAAAATTGACTAAATCACCTCAATAAACACTCTCGATAGGATTTATCAAAAGTAATCATTTTATTTCTTTACCTAGAACATTCTCTTTTTTTTTTTTTACATTTTTTAATCCATTCATCCATCAACAGGGATATGGGTTGGTCCATACATTAGCTATTGTAAATTAGGCTGCTATAAATATTGGTGCAGCTGTGTCTCTCTAGTATGTTGATTCCAGATCTTTTGGGAAAACACTCAGGAGAGGGATATCTGAGTAATAAGGTGGTTCCATCTCTAGCTTTTTGAGGAGTCTCCACACTGCTTTCCAGAGTGGTTGTACAAGTTTGCAGTCCCACTAGGAGTATATTAGTGTTCTTCTCACACCATAACCCCTCCAGCATCTGTTATTCTTTGTGTTGTTCTTTTTTGCCACTCTGAGTTGGAGTGAGGTGGAATTTCAGTGAAGCTTTGATCTGCATGTCTTTCTGCTAGTGATGGAGAACATTTTCTCATGTATTGGCTTTTAGAGCTTCCTCTGCTAAAAGGTTTCTGTTTAGTTCCTGAGCCCATTTAATGATTTGATTATTTGTGTCTTCTGTGTGATTTTTTTTTTTACTTCTATGTATATTCTTGATATTATCCCCTGTTGGAGGCATAGCAGGCAACACTTTTCTCCCATTCTGTGGTTTTCATCTTGAAAATTATTACTAATTCTTTAGCTGTACAGAGGTTTTCAGTTTCATGGCATCCCACTCATTAATTCTTGGTTCTAATTCTTGCACTATGGGGGTCCTGTTAAAGAAAGAGGTGCCTACCCCAATGTGGTGGAGTGTTGATCCTATTCTCAATTCTAGCAGATGTATAATTGTTGGTTTAATTCCCAATTCTTTGAACCACTGTAATTTCATTTTTGTGCAGGGTGAAAGATAAGGATCTAATTTCAATCATCTGCATATGCCTGTCCAGTTCATCCAGCACCTTTTGTTGAACAGGCTCTCTTTCCTCCATGCTTTTTTTTTGCCCCCTTTGTCTAACATCAGATGATTAAAGACTGGTTGGTTTGTATCAGTATTTTCTGCTCTATTTAATTGGGCTTCATATCTGTGTTCATAGCAATACAATGTTGTTTTGGTTACTGTTGCCCTATAACATAAATTCAGGTCATGTATTCTGACAGCTCCTGTTTCATTTTTCTTGCTTAATAATGTTTTTGCTATTTGGGGCTTCTTGTTATTACAAACGAATTTGAGAATTCCTTTTTCTATATCTATGAAGAATGTCACTGATAACTTGATGGGGATTGCATTGAATCTGTACAGAGCTTTCAGCAGAGTTGCCATTTTAATTATATTGATTCTGTCTAAGAACATGGAATGTATTTCCATCTTCTCAGGACTTCTTCAATATCTTTCTCAATGCTTGATAGATTTCATTGTAGAGGTCTTTTATATCCTTTGTTAGATTAATGCCCAAGTATTTTATTCTTTTTGAAATTATTGAGAATGGGACTCGTTTCCTGATTTCTTCTTTGGCAGCATTATTGCTGGACTATAGGAATGCTATTCATTTATGAGCATTGATCTTTTAACCAGCCCCTTTGCTAAATTCATTTAAAAGCCCTAGAAGTCTTCTGATACAGCTTCTTGGGTCTTCTTGGTATAGGAGCATATCATTAACAAATAGACATAACTGGACTTCCTCTTTTCCTATTCAAATTTCTTTGATTTCCTTCTCTTGTGTGATAGCTCTGGCAAGAATTTCTAGGACTATTTTGAATAAGAATGGTGAGAGTGGACAGCCTTGTCTTGTATCCAAACGTTTTGGGAATGCTTTCATTCTTTCTCCCTTAAGTATAATGTTGACTATGGGTTTTGTCATAAATAGCTCTTACATAATGAAATTATGTTCCTCTGATCCCTATCTTCTCCAGAGATCTGAGCATTATTGGGTGTCAAATTTTTTCAAAGGCCTTTTCTATATCAGTTGAGATGATCATGTGGTTCTTGCCTTTAATTCTGTTGGTGGTGAATCACATTTATTGTTTTGTATATGTTGAACCACCCTCTACTCCTGGAATGAAGCCCATGTGATCATGATGTATTATCTTTTCGATGTGTTTTTGGACACACATTGCTACATATTTATTGAGGACTGTTGCATTCATGTTCATCAGGAAAATTGTTCTGTAGTTTTCTTGTCTTGATGTGTCTTTGTTGGTTTTGGTATCAGGGTTATGTTTGCTTCATCAAAAGTATTTGGGAGGGTTCTGTCCCTTTCAATTTCATGGAATAGATTACTAAGGTCTCAAATATTCTCTGAAGGTCTAGAGGAACTCTGCTGAGAATCCATCAGGTCTGTGGCTTTTCTTTGTTGGAAGGCCTTTGATTGCTGTTTCGATTTCACTACCTGAGATCAGTTTGTTTAGATTTTCAACATCTTCCTCTGTTCATTTGGGAATGTCATATGTGACTAGGTATTTGTCCATCTCTTTCAGATTATCAGACTTGGAAGAGTGTAGTTTTTCAAAATAAGTTTTGATAATTGTATGAATTTTTGAAGTCAGTTTTGATAGCTCCATTTTTGACTTTGATTTGGTTGATTTGCATCATGTGATTCTTACTTTTAGTGAGGTTAGCTAGTGGTCTGTCAGTTTTATTCATTTTTTAAAGTACTAACTCTTTGCTTTGTTGATTCTTGTATTTTTTTTGTTGTTTTTGTTCTCGAATTGATTGATTTCAGCTCTCATTTTGTGTATTCCTTCTCTTCTGTTTGATTTGGGTATGGATTCTTCCTCTGTTTGTAGGGATTTGAATTGGAGCAGAAGTTTATAAATTTGAGCTATGTGCTGGTTTTTGATGAAGGACTCATTGCAATAAATTTACCTCTTAAGCATGATTTCACACTATCCCAGAGATTTTGATATGTTGTATAAGCTTAATTACTCTTTGCCAAGAATTTCTTGATTTCTGTTCTCATTTAATCTTTGATCCATTCTTCAATTAAGAGGACATTATTCATCTCCATGTACTTATTTACTTTGTTGCTTATCTTGCTGTTACTTGCTAACATCATACTGATGTTTTCTGACAGGAAACATGGGGTTATATTAAACTTTTGGTATTTCTAAGATTACCTTTGTAGACTAGGATAAATCTATTTTGGGGAAGAAGTTTTCTGCTGCTGAGAAAAAGGTAAATTCAGTCATGTTGGGATGGAATATTCTGTAAATGTGTAGTAAGTCCAATTGATTGATAAAGTTGTTTAAGTTAGAGATACCTGTATTGATTTTTGTTTGATGATCTATTGTTGATAGTGCTGTATTAATGTCCCCCTGTATTACTGTGTTGAATTTGTTAAGTGCTTTGATGTCCTTGAGTACTTTTTCACATTTTTGGAAGGGTTGTATTTAGGGGCATAAATGTTAACTATTGTTATAACTTCTTGAGGTTGTGTTACTTTTACTAAGATGTAGTGACCTTCGTTATCCCATCTGACTAATTTTTGGTCAAAATTAACTTTGTTGGATATAAATATCACCACACAGGCTTGATTTCTTGGGCCACATGCCTGGTAGGTTGATTTTATTTGTTTTTCTTTTGACAACCTTTCACCTTCCATTGGTGTCTATTTCTGGTTGTTCAGTGTATCTCCTGTAAGTAGCATATTGTTGGATTTTGCTTTTTGAAACAGTCTGCTAATCTGTGTCTTTTAATTGGGGCACTGAGTCCATTCATTTTCAGTGTTAGAATAGATGCTTGATTTTGGTCCATTGCCATTGACACTATTGTTTTATTTTGTGGCATCTTCAATGTGTTTTAGTGAGCTATGCTTTAACTGAGATTCCTCTGATTATAGGCTTTGGGAGTTGTTAACTTCTTCCTTTGTTTCAAGTTTCTCTTTGAATATTCTCTGTGGAGGTTGTTTTGTATTTATGTTTGTTGCTAGCTTGCTCTTAGTGTAGAAGAATTTTATTTCCCCATCAATTTTAAGCTGACTTTTGCAGGGTATAGTATGTTTGGCTCACAATTTTTTCTTTCAATATTTGAAAAACATAATTCCAGGCTTTTCATCTTTATTGTCTCAGCTGAGAAATCCACCGTAATACTTACTTGCTTGCCTATGAATATGATTTGTTGTTTTTCTCTTTTTAAAGACTTTCTTTGGTTTCTCTACTACTGGTTTTGTATATGATGTGCCTCAGTAAGTTTCTCATTTGGTTTGGCCTATTTGGTGTCTGATAGGCCTCGAATTTGAATTTCTGGATCAGTTCTGATATGGGGACAACTTTTCTTTGGCTATCACACTGATAATGTTCGTCATGCCATTCGTTTAATGTATGTTCTCCTCTGTCCCAATTACTCTCAGTTTATTTCTTCTGATATAATCCCATAATTCGTGGTCATTCTTGTCATGCTCAGTAAGTCTTTTTCTCTTTGTCTATCCTCCTTGAATTCAATATTATTCAGCTTGTCTTCATTATGTGATGTTCGTTCTTTGAGAGCCGAAGGTCTATTTTCTACTGAGTTTACTGTGATATTAATATCTTCCATTAAGCTTTTAATTTGGTAAACTGTGTTTCTCAAATCTAAGATCTCTGCTACATCCCTTTTCAGCATGTCTAGATCTTTATCAAAGTGATAAATCAGCTCCTGGAATTGCTCTCTTATTTCCTTCCTTAAGTCTTCTTTTAATTCTTTCAATGTTTTAATAGAAAGATTCTTGATACTTTATTCTAGGCTTAAATACAGGACCCTATCTGTGGACTCCTCGGTTAGGGAGTTGTGGGTTTGAGGAAGAGAAAAGCTCAACTTTTTCTTCCATTTTGGGGCAAAGGAGTGGGGCTGGGGAACCCTCTTTTTATTTCACTTTCTGGATGTTGATGAGTTGTGGTGGTATTGTCTCCTGGTAACTTGGGATGGATGAAACTTGGGAAGTTGAGATTAACAGCGGGTTCCCCAACCTATTGTTAATTATTGGCCTTTGTGAGATCTAGTACCTCACAAGACAAGGCAAAGGAGACAACATGAACAGCCTGTGGATACAATAACAGTGTTAACCTAGTTACTGTGTTCTTTCTGGTACTGTTACTATGTTAATTACCAACTATGAGTGGAATGGTAGAATTAGTAACTATCTTTGTTCATAACACTATTAACCATCAGACTACATGTGGATTAAAAGCAACCAAGAATTATCAAATTTGGCTTTCACATTGGATTTACATTAACACCGTTGTTAAGGATGAATAGACAACATGGTCAGTTAAAGCGTACAGTAAGCAGTATAGAACTGCATAATCTGTTCCTTTTGTAGTTGATGCACTTTTATCACTGATTGGAGGAAAGATGTGATTAGCAATTAAGCAATTATCTCCAGATGCATCAATTGACATTAAACTTACAGACATCTGAATAAAGAAGTGAGAAAGGAAGGTACACAGTCTTGTGATTATGGAGCCAGAACACAGGGCACAGACAGTGTAGATATACTGTTAGAATATATTGATTATCAAAAAAATAAAAATAAAAAAAAATTTAAAAAGAAAAAAAAAGAGAGAGAAAGAGAGAGATTGGGGGGAATGATGTTGAGGGTGTGGTGAGATATAAAAGATTAGGTTTTGGCTATTGGTAGAGAATAGGAAAGATGTGACTAAAGGAGATGTGACCTACTAGGGGACTATACAGACCTAGCTTCAGGTGGTGTGTTGAATACGAATATGTATATTAAAGCAAGTGTTCAAAGGGAAGGTAGGAAAGGAGTAAGTAGAAAGAAGAAACAGGCCCATGACAACATGGGCAAACAAATGCATGCACATAAAAAAAGTAAAAATATAAACTCTGATGTATGGAATTGTAGTGGCTCTGCTGATCACCAGTAAAGTCCTACCAATTAGCTTGGAATAGTGTCCAGAGTCTGCCCACTTGTTTCTTCAGGGTGGGGGGAGGAAGGGTTTGCCTTCAGGCAACTCTCTCACTCCCCAATCCATATCTAATTATCTCTGGTTTGCAATTTCTGAAGGCTATAGAGGCTTCAGGTTCTCCTCTCCTGGTCACCTGAATCTGCCCTGGAGTCACAGGAAGATCCAGGAGATGGTAATCAGGGTCCAAAACAAAGTTCCACTCTTATGCTCAAAATAGCTGCAGACTGTAACAGGTAGGGCTGGAAGGCAGGACAATGTTCTCTTGTCCAAACCACAGATGCCATGGAGTTGTCTCTGAGTAAGCACAGAGCAGAGCTCCTATTTGGACTCTGCTCATTCACAGCAGAGTGTAGGATCCCAACAGGATTGTGGGGAAATCTGCATTAGATTCCCATCTCTCTTTCCCTGCTGTTTTGTCCAAAATAACTAGTCTCACCTCCTCCTAGGTGGGAGGGGGAATCTACCCCTCCTCCATGGAAGAGATGCCAATGCAGCCCAATGCAGCTTTTCTAGGCACAGTTGGTCTCTGCATGGCCGAAGAGATCAGACTGAGCTCAACAGTGTCTCTGCCACTGCTGTACTGATTGAGGGGCAAAGTTGGTTCCTGGCGACTGGCTGGGTCTGAATTAGTTCCTCTTTTGCATTTGCTACACCCAAGTCTCCAAGTCACTCATCTCCCTCCCCCACGCTGTGTCCAGGGAATCCTTCCTAATACATGAACCTTGCATGGAGGAAGATTTCCCAGTATTTCTTCCTTTTAGTTCAAGGGGAGTGCCAAGGTGCAACTTCCCTGCTGTCCACCATTTTCCTCTACCAGGTAAATATTTTATTACCTCTGAAATTCTGTTGATATATGCACAACTTACATTCTGCATTGTACAAAGAAGAAACTTATTAGTATCCAAATGTACTTTTTAGTTATCACAATTCTTTAAATCCACTAAAACAAAATTTTTATTGTGTTATATAGCATTAGGATTTGTTTTGACATGAATATAAAATCATGAAATATACTTTGCTCTAATTCAGTTCTCAGTGTTTCCCCTTTTTCTTCCCTCCTCCCTTCCTTATTCCATCTACTTCATTGATCTTTCTGCTATTTACTTTTTCCTTTCCTTTAGTTGTTGTCTTGTGGATACACATGATGATGATATTAGCTGTCCTACATTTGTATGTATACACAGGAAGATGGGTCAGATTCATTCCATGGTTCTTTCCTTATCCTATCTGTTCTCGCTCCCCCTCATTCCCCTTTATCTAGTTCTCTCACTCTCTCTTCAACCCATCTCTCTCTGACTCCTTTTCTTCTCCTAGCTTCCATATACCAGATAAAACATTCAACCTTTGGCTTTCACATAGCATGATAGGTATAATTGCCATCCATTCTTTGGCAAATGTCATAATTTCTTTCTTCACTATGTCTGAGCAATACTCCAATGGGTTTATGTACCCATTTTCTTTAATTGTTAGTCTGTTGAAGGGCACAATGCTTGCTTTCAAAGCTTGGTGATTGTGGATTGTGTTCCTATAAGCTTTGATGTTCCTGAATCCTTACAGTATTCTAATTTTTGATCTTCTGTACACATATACAAAGGAGATGGACAGTTGGAACATATTTCATTCCCATTTTTTTTTAGAAATCTTCATATGGCTATCCAGAGTGCTGGCACCCACCAATATATGAGGGTAACTTTTCACCTACATCCAAGAAAATATTTATTCTTATCTGTATTCTTGATAATTGCCACTGAAATCTTAACATAGTTTGAACTCACAGTTCCCTAATTCCTGGAAGTGTTGAACATTTTTTACATATATTTCTTAGCTATTGTATTTTTCTTTTCAGAAGTGTCTGTTTAGTACTTTTCACCATTTATTAATTATTTTTTGTTGTTAACTTTTTTGGGTTCTGTATATGTTCTGCATACTAATGCCTATCTGAGGACAAGGTGGAAAAGCTCTTCTCCCAATCTCTATGCTGTCTTTTCACTATGGTTTCCTTTGCTATGCACAAGCTTTTCAATTTGATATCATCCTTCTTACTGATTTTTGGTTTTATTTCTTATGCTCTGGGAGTTTGGTTAAGGAAGCTGATTCCTGGGCCTATATGTTAAATTGTTGGACCTATATTTTCATCTAGTGGCTACAGTGTTTTCACTCTAATCCATAGGTCTTTGATCCACTTTGAGCTGTCTTTTGTGAAGACTGGTAGAGGTCAGGTGAAACTTTCCTTTTTTAAGGCTGGTTGTTCTTGACGGTGCTAAATATAATCTCTACTTCTGTGGTTTGGTGCCACTGCCTTGATTTCATTTAAAAGTGACAGCTGTTCTGCTACTCCTACTTAGTTACCAATTAGCTGAGACTTTTTTGTTCCAACACACAGAATCAACAATAAGCAAGGATTGAGGAAGATGGTAGTGGAGATACAGGCAGCAGTTTCCAATATCGTAACAGCACAGAGAAAGTGAAGGAAAACCACAAGAGAGGTGGGTTTCCCCAAAAACTGGTCTACGATTCAATATTACAAAGTCTGAAACCTGTAGAACCTTGAAAGTCAGTTACCAAAATAAAACAACAAATAGTAAGCTCCCTAATCCTGAAATTGAATCTGAACCAGGGTGAGGGATGGTGAGTGGAGCAATGGAGAGAGAGAGACAGAGAGAGAGAGTCATATGGAAGGGAAAATCGGAGGTCCACACATAAAATTTAAAGTATGAAGGGAATAGCAGTTGCCTTAAAACAGATCAAACAGCTTAAATCTATACTGGGAAAGAGCAGGCAATGTTTCCCAGCCATGTTGTGGAGTCCTCACAACTAGTCACCCACTGAAGTCAACATGGTATCTTTCCACATCCAA
>PVKS010041544.1:0-15959 GCA_004027875.1 Aplodontia rufa
CCAGAAGAAGGCAACCAGGATGGTGATTGACCTTGGAACCATTATCATATGAACAACAGCTTTTTCTTAGAGAAAGAGAAATTTTTATTTTTCATCTGGCCTTTGTTTCTCCAAAACTTAGTTGTGTACATGGTGCTGGGGCTGGAACTCGCATATGCCAGGCAAGCACCGTAACCACTGAGCCCCTCTCTAGCCCTGGTGCTAGGGTTTAAACTAGATCCTTGCATATGTCAGGCAAGCGCTTCAACTGCTGAGCCACCACTCCAGCCCCATGAAAGATATTTAGATGAGAAAAACTATGTGAAGTTTCAGGGTACATGATAACAAGATTGATGTTTCCGAATTACAGTATAGGAAATATGTGTGGGTTAGACTGGCTCAATAAGATGGAATGGGCCTGTTTCAGCACACAGAATCAAATTTCAGTGCATTATAGCAAACTGAAATAATTAAAACTCCCAAACGTGAGATGTGCACATGCCTTCTGAGACACTGGCTTCCTCATCATGCAAGTACTCAATTTTAGACTGTTCAGTCGCATGCCAGGGATTTGAAAATTGCATATTCCTATTTGGCTTAATGGGTTTGAGTAAGCAACAGCTGATTTAACATACTTTCACGTGATTTTAGGAGATAAAACCACTGGAAGGTAGACTTCCATGAGAGCGCAAATAATTTGAAAAACTCCTTTCTGAAGGACATTGCATGTACTATTTTTTGACACTGGTTTTGAAGAGGATGGCTTAAACCACTGCAGCAAATGTACCCATCACCCACTCTCTGGTCTCCACAGTGCAGGCAGAGAATCTGTAAGACACTGCTGTGTCTCATGTAGGTCAGAATTCTCCAAGAGGGAAAGAGGCAAGGGAGACCAGGACCATCATCTCACTGTGTGGGTAAACAATAAAAGAAAATAGAAATATGTAAGCAATCAAGAACAAATTTCTAAATTCTATGACCATTCCCTCCCTCTTCTGCACACAACTCCCAGAGACATCAACTCAGTACCATTTTCAGCAAAAATATTTGGTTACCTAACCAATGGACAATCTATATTTAATACTAATTTTCAAGCCATCCTTACAATATTTTCAGTAGTGAGCTACATCATGAGAGAGAACACATGTGCATGCTTAAGGTGATAAGGAGAATTCAAAAATGAATTAAAATATGACTTAGGTCCACTAAAATATAAGCAAGTTAAGTTTTCAATGCATCCTGACTAAATGTAAAATATCATCTGCTTTGTGACAAACAAGTCTGTGCCATTAATCATATGCTTCCAGCTGCAACAACTCACATTCAAATTAAAACCACGAAATAGCATCACAGTGTCAAGATTCACACAAACTGATCTTTTAACAGATTGTGAGAAAAAAAATATACATTAAAAGAATCTGGAGAAAACGTTACACAATAAAAACATCTGAAAGAGCTTAAGCACTCAAGAAGATAGAATTCTGGTTTTTGAATTGCATAGGAATTAAATGCTAAACAAAACTCACAGCCTGCTCTTAAACAACGAAGACATCATAAAAAATATTTCTTTTTATAGCCACAGGGCTGAGAGTTTTGCTGTTTATATGTATCCCAGCATACAAATCCATAGTACTGCCAGGACTGTCCCCTCTGACTTTACTGGGAAGCTAGACAGGAGAGTCTGCCTGGGTTTCTTTTAGTAGAGTTCAATTTGTGTCCAAAACTGGCCCAAGAATCATCTCTTTTCAGTCACTACACTCCTGCCTGCCAGTTGCACGGCTCCAACACTTCCCTTCCAGATACAGATATTAAAATGTTTTGTTGTTTTAAAATTTGATTTAGAACTGTAGCAGATAACTTTTTTTTTTTCCTTTTCACTTTAAGCTTCCCCCAGGTCAGCAAGCTGCACCAATATTCAAACAGTACAACAGCATCCACTGCACACAAAAAACGAGGATGAGGCCAGGAACCAGCACACCAATATATTCTAGGTTAGTCATGTCAGGCATTTCCAGTCCCAAAGGTTTCATATGGTCACGTGACCATCCTGTACTGCCCTCCTCGGGTCCTCCTCTGGCCACTGACCTGCCCCATTGAACTCCCTGGATCTTCTGCAAGGAGGATGAGTTCCACAAAGAACTCTTCCTTTATGCCTCAAGGGCTCACACTGTATTAAAATTGAGCTTTGAACTTTGGGCAAACCACACATGTTCCTCCATTCTGAGTTGATTCCTCTTTAAAAATGGTAGCCCAACCCTCACCTACCTGAGAAAGAGTCATTAGAAACATAAGATAGAGACCAAACACAGAAAACTACAAGACACGTACAAATGTTAATAGCCACACTGTCACTTGATATTAACATTTCAGCTTCTCTAATTAATAAGCCCAAGATAAGACCAAAATAGTTATCACAACATAAGACATAAAGATATGAGAAAAGAATAAGGGCTGTATTTTAAAATTATTAGATTTTATTATCTCATACCCATTAATCTTTTGCTCTTTTCCTTGTTCATAGAGACATTTTGTCCTAGATGACAAATGGAGGAGTATATAAGATTTTAATTCCACAACAGCCTAGGGAGAACTTTACCAAAGAAATTTAACATGAAATTAAAGTGTACAATATAGGTGTGCATGATGGGCTTCAGGAATGGATTCTGAAACCCAGTAACATCAACTAGCATTGTTTTAAGAGAAGAAACTTTTTAAAGAAAAATGAGATGAGGAAAGAATATACGCAGAATATCACCATGACTAATACAAGGAGAATCTCAGACTCGAATTATGCCTTAAATAGTCTGGAAAATATGTAGCTCAAATAACTTAAAATATATTGAAACTTCAATATTTGAGGAAACTTTGGGGAAAAACATTAAAAAAACAAAAGTTCTATTATGATACTAAAAATTACTTCATGAAGACAAATGATAATCATATCCATATTATTATAAATAGGGTTTTCTTAAAGTAGAGCATAACTATACATGTCTTTAAAAAGGAGGATCTTGGTAATATCTTAAGTGACAGATGACTAGAATCTATTGATTTTTTTTCCCAAAAGCACAGTACCCATGGATGATAATGGTGGTGAGATGTCATAGTGATGTCAAAATGTATTAACCTCACTTCCTGGCACCACAGCAGCAGAGAATTTATTTTAACAGTATATTGCATGCAAATAACCTGAAATAAACTAGTTAGGACCCTTAAATCTGAGTAATACTCAATGCTTTTTGAATAAAGCAAACAGAATTTCCTCTCATCTTACTATAGCTGAAAACTGTAATATAACTTTGTATTCAAGTGGCCTCATTTTATTAGATTGGCATTAAAGTATCAGGGGAGGAATGTGACCATTAGTCTGAAAAACGCTTTGGTAGGTGAAACCCAAGTCCATTTCTCATTCCCTCATTCAAATTTTTTCTTAAATACCTTTAGATCCAAATTAAGCAGATCAATGTAAAGAAAGGCAGAAACTAGCTGGAACACAGATCCTCCAAACAATTATACAAGGACTCCTTCAGTTCTTTGATACAGTTTCCTTTTTTTTTCTCCATTGACCTGAAGAAGACCAAAATTCATAGGCCTGAAGGAGAAAGAAGGCATGGGTTGGGAAGATTCATCCAAGAGGAAAGCTGTAGGCTGTTTTAGTTCCAGGAAGTAACGGAACAAAAGAATAGTCCCTACCAAGAGATCAACAGGTTTAATACTTGAAATAAAAAGGACCAACATAAAGAAGTTCCGATGCCCAAAGCGTCGAAACATCCAACTACCTGAAACGGTACTAAAAGAAGGCACTGAACTCTACAAGAGAGGAGAAAGGTGTCTGGTTTTTGTCAGTTTTAAACATGAGCCATGACAAACACAAATAACAGTTTCCTAGTTAGAAAACTAGGATCTTCCACCTGGATATCTGGCTCCCAGCATGAGGTATTTGTTGGGCTCATTCATTTTGTCCACAATGGGCTACCTTTATTTCAATTAGAAGCAGGGCATTGGCTTTGGGGTCCTTCCTCCTACCTCTAGTGCGGACATGCACTCCCCAGCCCTTCAAAGAATTAGAGAAAACGTGCATAGAAGGGAACTCACTTAATGCAAAGGTCCTTAGGTTCAGCACTGCCTTCTTCTATTCACAGCATCATTCTTGCTGCACCTGTGTTAGCAATCCTTTTTTTTTTTTTCAGTGCTCTTAAAAAGTTGCAGCAAGAGTTAAATCAAATGGATGACACTAACATAATGACTTCAGAAAGGGAAAATAACCCTAAGAAAACAGCGCTGTTTCCCGCTTTGGAGCAGGGGAGTCATCTACATTTCAACTCCGAATCGTCAGGCGCTGCTTCCAACTCTCATTTTTACTCTGACCAAGAAGACTGTACGCTCAGATGCTATAAGAGTTTCCCGTGGGATCCTCTTTTCGTTTTTGGTAGAAACACAGAGAACAACAAATGATTTAGGAAATTTGAAATCCATTCGGAGATGCTTAATGAATTTCAGTATCTTTTCTACGTTTCTAAATTTAAGACACAATTGTTTTGGTTCTTAACACATCTCCATCAGTGTCTGTCGGCTTCTAGGGGCTGTGATCAAAATACCTGACAACAACAACTTAAAGCAGGCAGGAGTGGTGGCTCAGCTGTAGAGCGCCTGCCTGGCATGCACGAGGATACGGGTTCAATGCCCAGCACTATTCTCATTCTTTCTCTCTCGTTATTTAAAAAAAAAAATCCTTAAAGGAAGAAAAGTTTGTTTTGGCACACAATTTCAGAGTATTCAATCCATGGTCTGCTGGCTCCAAGGTAGAAACATGGTGGAAGGGCGTGGGAGAGGAGAGCTGCTCAGTTCATGGCAGCTGGGAAGCAGAGGGTAAAACGGAAAGGGGCCAGGGCCAGGTGTGGCCTCCAGAGAAATTCCCCCAGTGACTGACTTCCTCCAGCCATGGCCCACCTGCTCACAATTATGACCAATAATTCATTCAAATTATTGATCCATCAAATGGATTAATTGAATAATAAGGTTATAGCCCTCAAGATTCACTCATTTTCCAAAAGGCCAACCTCTGAATCCTGCTGTACTGGGAACCATGCTTTTAACACATAAGCTTTTGGGGGAGACATTTCAGAACCAAAGCATAATACCATTAAAAAAATTTTCATTTGGCCCTACAACTTAAAAAAATGTTTGCAAAATAGACATATATATTATATACACATATATAAAACAGTAGTAACAGCATCAGTGAAAGGCCACATTTTAAAAACATTAACATATCCATCTGACTGCTCTCTTAACACTTGATATTAACCTGAAAACTAAGCACTCAGAAAGCTGCCTCTGCATCTTTGCCTTCCTGGATCATACTAGCTCCGTCCTAATGTACAGAGATTCAATCTAATTAGCAAAAGGGAAATTAATTAATATCTAAATATATTTAGAAGACTTCAGGGAAAATAAAGTGAAACAAGAACTGTTAGCATTCTGCCTCTGGTCCCTGAAGAATGAGCAGTTTAATAATACAGAAATCTTATCACTGTTTTGGCTATACCACTAGTATGATTTTAAGATGAAGGATGTTTTTTCAACTCATACACTCCAAATTTAAAAACTACCATTATGGGCTAGGGATATAGCTTAGTGGCATGGTGCTTGCCTAGCAAGTATAAGACCCTGGGTTCAATCCCTAGTACTGCCAATACATATACATACATACATACATTCATACATACACACATCACCCTTATTAAAAAAAAGATACATAAGGCCTTGGGCTTGATCCCCAGCACCACAGAAAAGAAAACAACCAACCAAACAAACCCGAAAAGGAACACAGTGGCAGTGAATTTCACTCCACAGAGATCACGGACGACAAAGTACAGAGAGAGAGAACATATTTATGTTCTAGCCTGTTAGCTAACATGCCCATAACTATTTCCACCACCATTTTATTTTGCTGAGACTTGGAAAATGAAACAAGGAAAAATGCAAATGAAAAACATATTACTTTTTATGCCAAAGCAAGGTCTGGTTGGAAAACTTCAACCAGAGGCATGGTCTGGATAACATAAGACTTTGCGAAGATCAGCCTGACAAGATGATTTGAAGCTGCAAAGATTCTTGAACAACCAAAAAAGGTATTTTATAAACACGTACACACACACACATACAAAAAAAAAAAAGATTTTAAAAGTACAATTTTTCTGTGTTTTGGAAACAGGCACTTTCTAATTTTTTTTTCATCTTAATGTCATTTTTGTTCTTCTCTGCAACTTGTTACTTCCTATGAGACCTACATTTTGCCAATTGCCAAATTTCCAACATGAATAGCTTTCATAAATAAAGCCACTGAGACTGGGAATAGAATATTGTACAACTATGGCTTTTAGTTCACCTACAGAATGAATCACAACTGGGTTATTCTAAGAAATTGCTCAGAAAAAGAGTATATGCATATCATATTGTTACTTTAAATGCATTTATGATTGTACAATAACTCAATTCCTTAATAAAAATATTTTTTAAAAATCTAAAAAAAAAGAAATTGCTCAGTCTTTGTATAATGGATCTGTCATACACATTTCTTTCATTAATTAATCACTGTTATACACAAATGTCTTTTATTAGCAATGAGGTTTTAAAAGTCTGCCTATGAAACTGATGAATTTGATAAAATCTTGATCTTAATTTTAAATTCTGATTTAGATCTTCAATTTTAATTTGGCTATATATGAGTATCTAGAAATTTATATTTTTTTAAGCTATGGATTTTTCTTTGGCTTATCTGAAACAACTTTTTACTGGAAAGCAATTTGAGAAAAGGACAAAAAGTCCCCCATAAAATATATTTTCAATCATTTTTAACCTGAGAATGTTGAGTATCTTTTCATTTTGAAGGGTATATGTTTGATAGTTTTACTGATGCATAATAAACTGCACATATGTACCATATGCAGTTTGCCAAGTTTTGAAACACACATGCATGTGAAACCATCACTACAATCATGGTAATAACTCCGTTACCCCAATTGAAAGCCTTCTCCATTTTAAAGAGAGAGGGAGACAAAGAGAGAGAGAGAAAGAGAATCAGAATTATATTTTTTTCCATCTGGCCCTTGTTTCTCCAACAGTTAGATGTGTACGGTGCTGGGGTTCAAATTCAGGTTCTTAAGCACACCAGGCAAGCGCTCCAATCACTGAGCCACTGCTCCAGCGCAAAGCCTTCTCCTCTTCAACCCTCTCTGGAACCTCTATCCTCACCTCCTTTCCTCCATTCTCAGGCAATTATTGACTGCTCTGTCACTACAAATTATAGTTTTCATTTTCTAGAACTGCATATAAATAGTACATGAACTCACTCTATTATAAGAATACTATTTTATGTGGCTTCTTTCACCTGGCGTAATTATTTCTGCAGTCATCCACGTCATCACATATCAACAGTTCATTTGTTTATAATGGAGTAATATTCCATTATACGGATGCACCATGACTCTTCTACTAACCAGTGGATGACAATGAGTTGTTTCCAGTTATGTGGTTTAAAAATATAGTTGCTGGGGCTAGAGCAGTGGTTCAGCAGTTTGAGTGCTTTCCTGCTGTGTGCAAGGACCTGGGTTCAAACTCCATCACCACATACACAACTGAGTGTCACAGGAAAAAAAAAAAAAACAGATGAAAAAATAAATTTGATTCTTTCTCTTTCTTTAAAATAAAAATACAGTTGCTAAAAACATTTGCATAGGTTTTGTGTAAAAATAAGTTTGCATTTCTCTTAACAGTGGAATGGCTTGACTGTAAGACTGGTGCAATTTTCCTCTTACAAAGACTGCAAATCTGTTTTTCCAAACTGGCTGTTGCGTTTTACACTTCTACTGGCAAAGTCAAAGAGTTTCAGTTCTACATCTTTCCAACACTTGATGTGGTCAAGTCTTTTTAAGATATTCTAATAGATGTGTAGTGGCTTGACATTGTATTTCCCTAATCACTAATGATGTTGAGTGTCTTCCCATGTCCTTACCATATCTACATCTTCTTTAATGTGTATTTTACCCAATTTTTAATTTCATTGTTTTCTTCTTACAGAATTTATATTCTGAATACAAATATGATCTACAAACAATGTTTCCCCAGTTGTTGGAATGTCTTTCCATTCTCTTTTAAAAAGCAAGCCTTTAAGTATTATGAAATCTGGGGCTGGTGTAGTGGCTGCAGTTGTGGCATTTGCTTAGCATGCACAAGTATGCCAATTCAAACCTCAGCACCATGTACACAATGGCGTGTTGGACCAATGAAAGACCCATGAAAAGCTAAACAGAGTTGATTCTCTCTTTCTCTCTCACTGTCCCTCTTTCTTTAAAAAAAAAAAAAAAAAAAAAGAGGCTGGAGCAGTGGCTCGGTGGTTACAGCACTTGACTGGCATGCACAAGTACATAGGTTCAAACTCCAGCACCCACGTAAACAACTAAGTGTCGGAGCAATGAAAGCCATGTGAAAAACTCAATAAAAATTGATTCTCTCTGTCTCTGTCTTTCTCTCTTAAAAAAAAAAAAACAGTATTATGAAATCTAAAAATATCTAAGATATCTTTGCTTAACCCAAATCACAAAGATTTTCTCATGTTTTCTGCAAGATGTTTTATAGTTATAGGTTTAACATTTAGGTCTAGGATCCATACCAATTTAATTTTTATAAATGGTACAAGGTTAGAGTACTTTTAATTGTTATTTGATGTGACTTTTTTGTCTATTTGCTATCAATTTCTATTTTTACAGGATTTTACTCAGAAAACAAATACAATCACTTATGCAAAAATTTTATGCACATCACAAAAGAACATACTTGTATTTTCTATTTGGGCATCATATATAATTATCAATTAGATAAAATTTATTAATTGGCTATTTAAATCCTTTAGGTATTTTTACTAATTTGCTCTGTTGTCTTTTGAAGAAGTTGAGCCAAATTCCTCTGATTATAATCTGTTGCTTGTTTTTTCTTTTTAAGAGAGGACAGTGAGTGAGAGAGAGAGAGAAACAATTTTTTATTTAGTTTTTCACATAGCTTTCATTGCTCTGACACTTAGTTGTGTACGTGGGTGCTGGGATTTGAACCTGTGTACTTGTGCATTCCGGGCAAGCGCCATCACTGCTGAGCCACCATTCCAGCCCCAATCTGTTGCTTGTTTTAGCTGAAGATTCATGATTACTTAGCTAGCTCAGTATATCAGCAGGAAATCTCTTTATTTAACTTAATAATCTCTGCTCTGAATTTCATTTCACCTAATATTAATATTTCTCTAGGTACATTCTTTTATATCCCTTTATTTTTACCTTATCATATCTTTTTGTTGAAGAGTCTCTTGTCAACAGTTGTTATGTATGCTACAAATGTATTCTTATGCCACCTTATAAAAGGGAAATTTAATCTATTTACATTTATTGTGATATATAATATACATGCTTTCTATTTATTATAACTTTGCTGGTTGTTTTAATTTTTCCTGAATTTTGCTGAATTTATCACATATTCTTTGCTTTCTCTCTTTATAGCGTATTTTTTTCTAAAATTTTCATTCTTTAAAAAACAGAAAAATCTCCATGGGAAAATATTCATGTAACTCAGATGAAGCAAAAATTGTTTGGTCCCAGTGAACTCTCACTGCATCTTCTAAGATATTTTACTACATGAATATGATATATGTAACTTTTCAGACTTTCATAAAGATGTATTTATGAATATTTAAGCCTACTTTTATTGTCATGTGTACCCTTAATTATATATTTAAACTTCAATTTTTCTTTTTCTTAATTTTAGTCTGTAACTCAAGTGAGAAAAGAACATATTTGTATGCTAATTTCTCTTCACTTGACCCTAACATCACCCATGTTGAAACTGAAAATTGTGTGTGTGTGTGTGTGTGTGTGTGAGAGAGAGAGAGAGAGTGTGCACGCAAGTGTAATAACAATTAATAGATTGTTTTTCTTCACAGTAAGTTTAGGCATCGTTCTTTCCTTATTAAGTATACTTGGCACTCAGAGAACTCACTGAATTTTAATACTCATAGCATATTTGAAGCTTTTTTTCCCTATTATTTCTTGGATAATTTTAACCTTTCTAGCTTCTTTTTCTCTTTTTAGAGCTCTTATTAGAGGAATGCTGGAACTTCTGTAACTCTCCTCCATGTCTCAAATTCATACTTCAAAAGGATTCCTTTGCATGACATTCTGAGGAAATTCTCAAGCTCAGTCTTTACTTTCACTAATGCACACCTGAGCTGTGTCAACAAATATTTTCATTCAAAATTTTAAAGTCAAATTTTAAATTCTGAAGTTTTGTGTTTGAGCTTTCCTCATGAATACAAAACCTTTCTCCATCTCTCTGAATGTCTTCTTCTGATCAATCTATTACCTCTAAGTCTTTGAATTCTTTTTCTTCTGGTTTTTAACTGGTTATCTTTCTTTTGTGGTATTGATTGTGTTCACATCGTGGTGTGTCATAATTATATGCTCATCTTTTGTTTGAGAATCTGTGTTTGCCAGCTCGTTTATTTACTGCTGCCTGTTTCCAGTGATTAATGGGGACAGACAAGTGGCTTGTCTCCTGTGTGTGTGGGCTTTCTAACCCACCTGGCAGTCAGTACATTACTGAGACACTGCCCTACCTCTCTGGGTCTAGCACCCACACTCGAGGATTTAGTTTGTGGGTAAACACAGCTGCTATCCACTACTTAACACAAGGAGAAAAGAAAAATAAAGGCACAGCTCCAAATGTGGAGCTCCAATTAATAACTCTGATGAGCTCTTTGATTAATAATCCTGATGAATTCCCCTTCTATTTCATGTTTCCATTGTCTGTATCTCAAGCTTTGTCTTGCTTTCCTTTCTTCGTTATAGATCTAAATCTATCTTTGTTATAGGTTTGTTAATGTTCACTAGTTTCTTTTTCTGAAAATTTTTGTCATATCATGGGATTTTGCCCAAAAAGGGAAAATAGACACATAATTAAAACACACACACACACACACACACACACAAAACTACTCTTATATAATAAATTCCTGATGTTATTATTTCTCACAATGATATCATAAATATCAGTGACTTTCAAGATTAAAACGACCACTCATCCTCAATAGAATCTTTTGACAATACTTTGGACTTTGGGCAATTACAACTAACAAATTTGAGAAGTCCCCAGACAATTCTACCCAGATATATTTTATTCAGCTTAGTTATGTCAGATAATCAACCTAGTGTGGCAGCTGACAAATAGTTAACAAACACATTATGTTTTCCATGGGTGTAGAGTTGCCATTCCAACAACAGGAATTTGGTGAAGTTCAACTCTGAGAACTTACATAATCGTTATGGCCAATGTCACTCTCCCACTAAAATAGTCAAAGAAATGAACTCAGAGGATCTCACGTGTGTGTACGCACATATGTGCATGCCCATCTTGTAACTGGTACTCATTCAAATGAATTAAATGGCAAGAAAACGTTTCTCCTTTGAAAGGTCTTGAGTTACTCTGGCATGCTGGCATAATTTGGCAAATTCTCCCCAGCTTAAAACTACTAATATAGCTTATACTACAACACAGTGAACGCTTATGATTATGGTATGTTGCCGAGCACAGCAGCACATGCTCACGATCCCAGCAACTGGGGAGGCTGAGAAAGGAGGACTGCAAGTCCAAAGACATCCTTAGCAACTTATCGAGGCCCTGTCTCAACATAAAAAATAAAAAGGGCTAGGGGATGTTGCTCAGTGATTGAGCGCCCCTATGTTCAATCCCTGGTGCAACGACAACAACAAAAAGATTATGGTGTGTCTTTTAATGCTTTTGTAAGTCTCCAATCTTCTCTCATTCATAAACCAAACCCAATGGCCCCTCCATGATTTTTGTTCCATGTTCCTTTTCCTAGATTCTGTTCCTCTATAAAATCTCCTTTGTTCTTTCTATATAATCCTAATTGCATCTAGTATTTAATCCTTTGACAGTTCTTACCACATCAAACTGTAATGCTTGCAAAGTAAAGAACACAATGTTAAGAACTTTGTTAAGTTAGCATCGATGATCTGCTGTTATACATATGTATACCCTGCCTCACATAAGGCAAAAAAATTAATACTCACCTAAATGTCTACTGTTCCTAAAAGTAAAAATAACTGAGGAATTTAGCATGAAAGGAAAAAAAAATCCTGCAATTCAGCCCTGTGCCATGGTTAGAGGCAGGCTCCAATGGTCACAGGGGTCAGACTGAAGGAGGCACTGGGAGTTTCAAGATAAAAATAAACTAGTTATGTTGCACTTAAACAGGAGAACAGTTATCAGCACCATCAGCTGCTAGAAAAGAAAGCAGCCTTGGAAAAGTTAAGTGCCCTGCCCAATGTCCCATGGCTTGTTTTGTTAGAGGAAAATACTGGTCCCCTGACTTCCAGTGCTGTTGTAGCAATACCACATGAAACCAAATACACAATGAAAATTAGTTGCTATTATGGCAACCCCTGGGAGAAACAGAAATACTTATTCCCTTGCGAGGGATAGGAAGTTAAGCTGAGAACCCAACACAAATGTTCTGGGAGCAAGTTTCTTAGAGCTGGAAGATGTAAAATGACCTGATTGCCCCCAAGTAGGAAACAGTGGTGTAACCACAGCAGCCTTCAGAAGCACAGGAGATCCCTACTGCCAGGGGCTACGGGTGGGGGCCCAAAACGCCAGGAGGCTAATTACTAGAACATTCTCCATGTATATACAATCTTAGAAGGAGGAGACTGCTAAGTGCTATACTAGACAATGACTAGGAAGATAGATTTTTAAAATTTTCCTAGGGCACTTCTCCAGGAGAAAACAAAAAATTAAGGTCAGGTCTACATCAGCCAGTAAGACTTCTGGGCCCCTGGATTCATTTATTTGGCTCTGCTGACTGTTTGGCTCAGTTTTCCCTTAGCAAGTGTAAAAAACGCTTGAACACCACCACCCTGGGATCCTGTTCAACCAATTCAGATAGCTGTGGCCTTTCAACTCCCATCCAAGAGACTTGGCCTGATACCAATATCATTTCCCCTAGTGTAGCCTAAGCTTAAGGGAGCAAGTACACAGCTCAGGGAGCCAGGAGTTAACTGGCTGCTCCCACTCCAGAGAGGCCTGGATCTTTTCTTAGATAAGGAAACAATACTATATCAAGAAGTTTCGATCATTCAATATTACATATCACATTAGATCCACAACTATAAAAAGGGAATTAGTGGAAATACCACTGTCTATTCTTAAAGTATCTCTCTTGAGGAGCGTTAGGCAGTTTAACCATTCTCTTCCAGCCTAATCCCTTGGGAAATAAGTAGAGGTGATTTATTGAATCTTGCATTTTACAGATAACAAAACAGGAAGTGCAAACACAGAGAGTGGCAGAGAGTCTTGAGACCCCACTATCTTTGCTGAAACACATTTCTTCTTGATACTTACACAACAGATAGAGAATCTGCACATTTCGTGTGCAGCTGCCTCTGATGTACTTATAGCACAGTCCTAAAGTGTACCTGGGCCCTCCTCCTGGCTGTCGTCTCCTTTGGCTAGAACCTCTTGCCCACTCTCCCACAGACACCCGACTGTGCAAATGTTTAGAACAGCTTTCAAATAGCCAGCTGCTATTTGAAATTGATAAGGATTTCAGCAAGAAATTGCCACATTTCCACCTGTTTCTCAAAGACAGGCCACGATAACTTTGGCAAGTCTATCTGCCTATGCTGTTTCCTTTTCCAATTCAAAATAATTTATTGGCTTATGCTATCTTCATTCCTTTCCTGCCTTTGTAGTGTAGCATGACTCTGGGATTCAGGGATTATTTTTAATTCATAATCACTAAGCTAGATTTTTTTTTCATGAGAGATGGCAATGGGACTATGGAGGGCATGCATAATATATGCAGCACTGTGAGAATGTATATATGAAAATGAGAGAGCTACAGCTTTCCTCCAAAGTAAGTTTAAATAAAAGGAGTCTCTGAAGGAATAAAGCTTTATTTTGGTGAAAGGCATCAAATGGCCTGCATACAAAGGCAGAAATTAAAAGAAACAAGCAGCAGTGCCCCCTGGGTTGCTTGTCAAGAAGTTTGCCCTGGATAGTTTCTGGAGAAATTAAGAAATGCAAATAACCTGGACAGATTAACAGCACCCGAAGAGAACTAACAGGATACAAACGCACAGCACCTTTCACTATAAGGAAGGATGTTCCTCCAGGCAAACAAAGAAACAGGACAGAGTCAACATCTGCTTCATATAACAGCTTGGCTGCTGAAAGAAGCAACCTTTAAAAAAGGGCTGAGCTGACAATCCCCAAAATCATTCACTCACTATTGCATGGGCTGAAGGAAATGGGTAAAAGAACACAAGCTGCACTTTCCACACTATCCTTGCTGCCTTCTTAAAAAAAAAAAAAAAAGTTGTCCTTTCTTTAGACTTTCTTTAGAGGAAAATAAAAATTAAAATGAAGTGGAAAAAAAAACTCATGAACTTTTCCATTTGATTGACAACTAACAGCAATGAATATTGAAGCATAAAAAAGACAGCTCACTGCTTTTCAGCTTTCCTAATGTCAACTGTGAAGACAAGACTGCCAAAGAGTACGCTGGGTGGGGATGGTGGCTGGGGGTGGCG
This sequence comes from Aplodontia rufa, assembly GCA_004027875.1. Lineage (NCBI taxonomy): Eukaryota > Metazoa > Chordata > Mammalia > Rodentia > Aplodontiidae > Aplodontia > Aplodontia rufa. Next base: position 14,634 of record PVKS010041544.1, read on the forward strand.
GAATAGAAAGACAATTCAGACACAACTCGTTAGGATATTAGAGAAAGAAAACAAGTCAGGTGGCAAAGCCAACCATGGTTCCAGAATCCAGTTAGGGTACATGGCAATGTCTAGATCCTTATCAATAAATGACAAACCAAACATGTTAGGAAATGAAATTTTCATCTCTGGATTCTGTCAATTCACTTCTAAAATTTCAAAATCAAGAGGGGTAAAAGGGCAAAAAATGTTTGCAGATTTAAGAACGGCAAATTTCTAAAATGAAAAATTATTAGTCATGATGTAACTGGTGTGGATGACTACTTACAACCCAGCCAAACGCCAGATGCTTCACTCACCTTGGAAATGTGCTTAAATCACAGAAGCCAAATACAGGACAAAAGCAATTAAGAAGCACTGACAGACAGAAGAGATTTTTCAGGTGAAACCTGAAAACAGAAGTGAAGGTGACAGGGTGAAAAGAGGCAAAAACATTTAATGTTTTTGCTCCACTCATGTGGAGCACAAAACTATACTAGGTGGCTAAACAGAAGTCTCCAATGTAGTCACATCCCAGGGTCTTTTCAGCTTAAATAGGTAAAACACAATCATAGAAAAGAATGCTCGTCTAAAGTGTGATCAGAGAGGGAAAAAACAATCAGAGTGTGATTTGTGCTCTTTTTGGAGACCCTGGAAAAGAGCTTTAACTGAACATTGTCTTTTATATTTTAACGTTTTTGGTTGGGGGAGTAGTGAGACAATAATTATCATGAAAATAACAAATGCAGTATAATGTTAGCAATAGGCCAGGCAGACCCCAAGAACCCAGCCTGCATTACCTAATTCTGTTCTCACAAGGATGATAAGAAATGGCAACTATTACTGCTACATTTTAAAGGTAAAGAAAGAGATGCAGGAAGGTGGGCATGCCCAGAACCATACAGAATAGCTAGGTTTAGAAACAAGTCATGAGGAAGAAAAAAAAATTCTTTAAAAGATAAATCTGTCTGTCTATGCAGGATCCCTCCTGGAAATCACACACACTACCCAGGAAAATAAAAATAATTCAGAGCAAGACAGGCACAGTAATAAAAGTAAGAGAGAAGGGATTTAGGACTTGCATTTAAAAAACCTTGTGAAGTTAATCCACGACCCTGCTATTCCACTCCTGGGAATCTTTCCAGGGGACTTAGAATCAGCACATTACAGTGACACAGCAATATCGATGTTCATGGCAGCACAATTTACCATTGCTAGGCTATGGAAACAACCCCGGTGTCCCTCACAGGAAGAATGGATCCAAAAACTGTGGTACATTTATACCATGGAATATTACACAGCAATTAG
>PVKS010041545.1:0-15956 GCA_004027875.1 Aplodontia rufa
AGGAGGAGGAGGAGGAGGAGGAGGAGGAGGAAGGAAGTGTGCCTAAACCCTTTCACAAAACCTCTAGGCCCAGACACCTGGTGAACTAACTAGCGAATTTAGCAGGTGGAAAGGTCAGCTGGTAGGATCAGCATAAACAAATCCATAAACCCTAGACAAATAATTAGAAAATGAAGTTGAAATATCGTTTCTACATAGTGTTGAGAGACCTGAATTCCCGAGGAGTAAACTTTACAAGAAATGGAGACACCTGGACTGAAAGCTGTAACATGTAGCAGTAGTCATCCACAGGGCAAGCCATGTTCCCGAGTCGGGGAACTCACTACTGTTAAGATCGCAGTTCCTGACAAACGTGTCTAGAATGATCGATGGGGGTGGCCAACGCAATCCCTCTCAAAATCCCAGCAGACCTTTGGAGAAATTGTGAAACCGATTCTAAAGTTTAGGCAGAATCTCACATCTCAAAGAAGAAACAGCTGTAGATTTCTACTGAACCTAAAGCCATGACAAAGGTGTCAGGATGGTCCAGGGGACCCTCTGTGCAATCAGCTGCTTTACAACAGACGCCAGGGCCATGCTGCAGGGACGGGCAGTCTCCGACCAGCATCACCATACCTGGGTCCCCGGGTGGAAAGGAGACAAAAGTCCTGCTGCCATCTCTCGTCACTTACAGCAGATGAGAGGGCCGCAGCAAGAGCAAGCTGGGAATCTGGCTGCTGTCACCAGTGGGAGGACCTCTGCCCTTCAATCAGGCCTGCCCAGCTGCAAATGCCCAGCTGGCCTTCCCACCAGCCTTCCTGCCTCCGTCCAGTGGGGGCCGCCCATGGATTCTGGTGGCCGCAGCAGCTTCCTGCTTGCCTGACCCACCTGGGTCCACCCCACCAATAGTTGGATGTCTTTAATTAGGGTTGGTCTTTTTCCTCCTGCTCCCAATCCATTTTCAATTCCCCCAAGAACCACAGGGTATAAGCCACGCTCTGGCATCTTCTGGCCTGCTTCTGTCCCCTTCCTGTGCTCTGGAGCCCCGCCTCCCTCACCTTCACCCTCTGCTGTTTCCCTGGAAGAGCCCCACCCCACCCAGGCTGTTTGTAGGCTGACCTGCGGTACTGAGATGCCACCCTGCCCCATGCCACTTTCCTTCTCCAGGAAGCCTTCCCTGCTTTCTCAGTCAGGCTGTCCTAACATTAGTTGTGTTAGTGTGCCTGTCCCTTCTCTGGGCATCCTGGGATAGGGCCACTGTGGCAAGTGCACACCCCCAGCACCTGCCCACTGTCCTACATGGAGTTGGCTTGGGGCAGGGGAGGCCTGGGTGGCTGTGCTCTGCCGTCCACAAACTGGACCTCTCATCTGGCATCAGGGACAGGTGCGGGCTGGCTGGGAAGCTTCCAGACTCCAGGACCAGCCCCGTGAGCTTCCCTTGGGCCGTAGTTAGTTAAATGGTTGATTCATTCTGCCTTGTCCTTCATCCACCACCCAGCCAGCTGTCCACCTGGCCATCTGTGGGACGCGTACTCCTCCAGCCCCTCTTCCCAGGCCCTGGGGAGGTCACCCTCTAGGAGTGATGCCCACGTTCAGCTGGGGAACACTGTCCTGGGCTGTGCCCTTGGGTGGAAGTCTGCTCAGGCATGGTGGTGACCTTGGTGCTCAAGTACACACAAGAGGAGCTGAGGACAGGGCCTGAATTCCTGAGGAGTAAACTCCACTGCTGGGAGCCCCCAGCATACACAGCAGGACAGACCCTGCGCTGGCCAGATGGGCCAAGGGCAGGGACAGCAGCAGGCAGCACCGTGGGTGCCAAGGTCAGGTGTGCAGATGCACCTGCATCTCTGCCAGCAGGCGGGAGATGCCCTTGGCCTTGAAGATTAGGACTGGCAGCCCCTGTTGAGCAACCGCATCAGCCTGGCGAGGAGAGCGCTCCTGTTTTCTTTCTCAGATCTGGCTCTGAGCTGTCAGGTGACTCACTAGAGGTCACCCACCAGAAAGGTGACAGCAGTCAGGAGCCAGGCACCCAGGCCAGAGCCCAGATGCGCTCACCTTCCTGGATAGCCCCAGCCCAGGACAGCCCTAGTCCTCCAACTGGTCCAGTGCAGGACTAGGGCTATGGCTGCTTCTCTCTGGGCCCAGGGTTGGCGTCCCCACACCCCAGTACAGAGTCTGGGAGCCGAGGCTCCTGCACTCCCCATCTGTCTAGACAGGACTCTTTATCATGAGTCCAGACGCAGTCAGCTGCTGGGCTGCCCACCTGTCCTCTCTGGCACACAGATGGAGGGCCCCAAGGGCCCTGCAGCTACTTCCTGGGACTGGGAGGATGGGAATGACCACAGGGCACCGGCCTTGGAAACTGTCTCCCCATCCCGTTTCCAGGCCTTCCAGGGAGGAGGCCACCCACCTGGGGGAGGTCCAGTGTGACGTGTGGAAGGAGCCAGGCCTTCCCCATCCTCCTGGGATGGGGGTTCTTCCCCCACCCTTCCTGAGCCCTCCAGACCCACAGCGCTCCACAAACCCAGCCTCCCCTCAGCTACCAGGTCTGAGGTTCCGGGTTGGGGCAGGACAGGTGGACTCAGGATGGCCAGGGGAACTTTCATCCTGGCAATGGCAAAAATCCCATGCAGGGGAAGCGCATGCAGGGCAGAGGCCCTTCTTTCCATTCTCTAACCTTCCCAAACTTCCCAGTGAGTAACACAACACTTTTCTAATGAAAACGCCACAGCCTTATCCAACAATGCGAAGCCAGTTGTAGGTGCTTTGCTTCCCTTTCACAGATCTGGCGTGGCGTGATAGAACGTCTTTATTAAAAATAAAAATGAAGCTTTTCTGAGGGTGTGCGTTTAAAGGCCGTGAGTGGAGGTCTTTCACAGACAGCCCGCATGGCGTCTTGACCGCTCATCTCGGTATTTCCTGCAGTTCTTGAGCGACTTTACAGTGACCACGGAGGTGTTTGTGTTTTGCTTTCTGGGCCGGAAACCAGGCCTTGGGGTGCTAGGCGAGACCCCTGCCACTCACCCATGCTTGTTTAGTTTTGAATAATTAGAAAGCACAGAAAGTGCCCTGTACTTCAGAAGCTTGGCTTCCGTTTTCCCCTCCCTCCCTCTCTCTTCTTTCTGTCTGTTCTTCCTCTCTTGTTTTTGAACCCTGCAGCTAGAACTGGCTGAGCACATCTGTGTTAGGGATGGGGGACACCAGGAATGGGAAGGTGAGCAGTCAGGGAGGTTGAGGACAGGATCGGTACAGAGAGCCCTGCAGGTAGGGAGAGGCAGGAGGGGAGAGGCTGCAGGCAGGGAGAGGCTGCAGGAAGGGAGAGGCAGGCAGGGAGGGGAGCGCCAGCTACAGGGCTGGGTCAGTTGGGTGGTGAGGCAGCACCATCTGGTGGCTTCTTCTGGTGACACCCATGGGGAGAGTTGGGAAGGTGGCCTGTGTGGCCATAGGATGGGCGGGGCAGTGAGGCAGTGGGGTTTGGACTGCGCGGTTTTCAGGAACGTCTTCATGGGAGAGGGAGGGGAAGCCAGCCATTCAGTGGAGACTATAGTGAAGAATCAGGTCATGGTCTAGTGGGTGGGATGCAAAGGTGGCTCCCTGAGGGCAACTGGGCCCCTGTCCAGAAGCAGGAGGCCTGTGCTCTAGTCCACCAGCCCCTGCCCTGGGCTAGGTGCTGGCTCCATCCTGCACTGCCCTTCCTTGTGTGGGAAGCAGGTGGCAGGGGTGGACAGGGTGAGCTGCACTGGGCTCTGCCTGCAGAATACACATCTGCTGTGCTCTGGGGTCCTCTCACATTTGCATGCAGGCCTCACCCCTGCAGGCCTGGCCTGCCTACCTCAGGTCCCCAGGCAAGAGCTAGGCAATAGGGCAGGTCACTCTCAGGTCTCCTGGCAGCTCTGGATGTGGGACAAGGCGGAGGAGGCCGGCCACCTACTAGACAGGGCCCATGGGCAGGGACAGCCCCCCGGCACCCAGCTGCGACCCCTCCCCCAGGGCCCTCTGCAGGACGGCCCCCAGCGGCTCCCGTTTCCCAGGCTGCCGGCCCACCACGAAGTACATGAGAGGCTTGGAACTGCTGTCGAGGCAGGCCAGCAGGGTGGCCAGCGGGAGGAAGATGGGCAGCAGGAAGTTCAGGATGGGCCGCAGGCTCCAGTAGAAGATGAGTGGCAGGCGGCAGAAGAGGAGCAGGATCCCTGAGCACTGGACGATGCTGCAGAACTTGGGGCGCGGGTGCTGGGAGCAGCAGTTCACCCAGATGAAGAGGACCAGGCTGGCCCCTAGGGCCAAGCATGCCAGCGACAGCAGCCAGATGATGCTGACCGTGTGGTAGCGGAGGCAGGCCAGCAGGCGCGTGCCATCGCGCAGCAGGCCGCAGGCGTTGGAGGGCAGCAGCACAGCTGGCAGGGTCAGCGCCCAGACCAGGACACAGAGGCCGATGGAGGCGTGACGGGGTCGGCAGCGCTGGTAGCAGGAGGGGAAGATGTCGGAGAGGCAGCGCTCTGCACTCAGCACGGCCAGCAGCCAGAGCCCTGCCGAGAACCACAGGAAGGTGACCACGAAGTAGCGTGCATCCTGGGAGGAGCCCAGCGCAGCCTGGACGATGGAGAAGGCCACCTGGCAGGAGAGGAACAGGAAGTCTGCAGCAGTCAGGTGCAGCAGGTAGGTGTTGAAGGGGCCCTTCTTGATGCGGAAGCCCAGGTTCCAGAGCACCAGCCCATTGCCCAGCAGCCCCGCCAGGGCGATGACCAGAGTCAGGTAGAAGATGACGCTGTTTATTGTCCTCCAGAGGCTCAGGAGGCCGAACATCCCTGCTGGCTGGCAGGTGTGTGCAGAAGGCCCTGTGAAGGGGGACGGGCACGACCACTAGTGTCAGGGTTGTGTCAGGCTGCACCGTGTGGCCAAGGCCATCAGCAGTGACCCCCATTCTGCCGGGGTCATCCTGGCGCAGCTCTGGGCCTCTTCCCAGCTGTTGTGTGACCTTGTGGCACAGCCATCTGGGCCACGAACAGCTGTGCCTAGCACCTCACCGTTCCTGACCCTTCTGGCTCAGCAGAGGACCACGCACAGATTTACCTGCCGGCCCTGGGCACGGGGCCCAGCACATGCTGCAGTTTCCCTCAAGCAAAGGGGACACACAGGGACCATGAGTAGAGGTGTCCCCTCTGCCTTCCACAGGGACTCTGAGGTCTAGGACAATCTCCCACTGAGGTCCCCACCCCAGAGGGTTTCTGGACGGCAAGGCAACATGCCCCAGGATGTGCCACCCTTCAGGCCTGAGCCAGACGGTTCCCCGGAGCTCAAAGAAGGACAGCAGCTCAGAATCCCATGCCAAAGCCTCAAATCAAATGCAGGGACTATAGAGACAGGACACCGGGCTCTGGGGACTTCTTGGGGGAGAAGTGGGCACCCATGTTGGTGGCCAGTGAGAGTCGCAAGGAACGAGCCTTCCTGCAGTTGTTCTCAGAGTGGAGGGAGGGTTTCAGAGCGGCCCCCACTGTCCCTGGCCCCATGGGATCCCTACCAGCACCTGTTCTAGCCCCAGGGAGAGGCGGCTGGGGCATCAAGACCTGGGCTCTGGGGCGAGGAGTGCTGGGTGGAGAGCAAGGGGTGAGAGACACAGAGGAGGGGCAGAGACATACAGAGGCAGTGAGATAGAGACAGAGAGATAGAGGGGAAAACAGATACAGGGACAGAGAGACAGATAAAAAGAGTGAGAGAGACAGAGACAGGGGGAAATAGAGATTTGGGGACTGAGAGACAGAGACAAAAAAACAAAGAATGAGAGAGAGAGAGAGGGAGAGAGAGAGAGAGAGAGGCAATGAGATAGAGGATGAGCAGAGGCAGAGAGCAGGAGGGAGCTAGCCTGTGGCTGGAGTCCCCTGTGGTGACTTTGCTGGGCTGTGCCCCGACCTGGACCACCCCCCTGTAAGGCTCTGCTTTTTCTCTCAGGCCTGGAGCCCCTGCAGCTTCTTGGGTCCACACTCACCTCCCCATCTCACCCCCAGGTGTCCTTTCCTGGCCCCCTCCCAGGACAGTGGCTGTACCTCTGAGCAGGGTCAGAATGCAAGGCCTCAGGGCCTGGGATTCTGAGACCTCCCCTGGACTCTGGTGTCATGGTGGTGACACAGGGGTGAGACTCTGCCCTGCCTGGGCCTCCAGACTCCTGTGTGGATTCTGGCAGGTAGGGGCGAGGCTGGCTGGGTGGCTATGGAGGTGTGGAGCAGAGTTAAGGACAGGAGGATGCAGGAACCGGTTGGGGCATCCTCGTGGTTACCTGAGCACCCAGCTCTGGTTGCCTCTGGGCTCCCTTGCCTGCCTTCCTTACAAGGTCCTTCCTGGAGGGGATTCTCAGAGCCCCCAGAATCTCTCTGGAAGCAGGCTGGGGGTGGAGTCCTGCAGGGGCAGGGGAGGATTCTGCTCTTACCTGGGGGAGCAGGTGGAGAGGTAGGACACACCTTTTCACCTGCCAACCACCTGCTGACCACAGCTGTCCCCAGCTCTCTCAGGACTGCTGGTCTTCCTCTGCTCAGGCCCACACCGACTGCTTGGGGGCTCCTCGAAGGCCCTAAATCCCCTTGTGTCCTCTGAGGCCTGACTGGCTGGCCCCAGAGTGTCCCGGTCAGTTCTCTAGAAGTTGGAGGGTGTGGTGCCTTCCCAGGAATCACAGGGTGAGCTCAGATGGAGATGTCCGTGTAGGCGGTCCTTCCCTTCCTCCCAGGCCATCGGGGAGGGGGAACTGAAGGGCCCAGCACGCGAGCTCTCCTGGAGTGACCTGGTCCTACTGGGAGAGGACAGGTCCAGGCCCAGGTGCCAGCGACTGGAGGGGAGCAGGCAGCCTAGGTGGCACAGAGAGCCACTAACTGGGGACTTGCTGGCAGGAGGAGGTCCTGAGCGGCAGAATGGGAGTTGGTTCTCCACAGTGTGGGGACAGAAGTGACCCGGTCCCCAGTGGATTGCGTCGCTTAACTGAAGGTGAAGTCGATCCGTTGGGTATGTCCCTGGAGTGGGCCTGGCTGTGAAGCCCTGCGCTCCAGTGGCTTTGTGCTCTCTAGCGTTCTAGGAAGCTAGGCACGAGAACCTGACCATGGTTTCCGGGGTGTCGGGCCAGGACCTGAGGTGGACCTCAGCTTCCCCAACATTCTCTGCTCCAGGCCAGGACCCATGGTGGACGCCCACGCTCCACGTGGCTCTGACAATCCCATGCATCCACCCTTCTGCAGGGTGCCCTGAGCCCGGAGGGGTTTCAGCACTGCACAGGAGGCACATGGTCAGGCTGTCCATCCACTTGCAGGCAGAGTGGACAGCCACAGTAGAGCACATGCTCCAGGGGTCAAGTGAGGGCAACAGTCAATTCCCCCCACCAGGAGCCAAACCAACCACTGGGTGTCTGCTCTAGACCGAGGGGACCAGAAAGGTGTCTCCTGGGACTCCAGTGTGCTGTGTAAGTGGAGATGTGGCTCTGGCCTGGGTCAGCTCACGGCCAAGTGGACACACCCCACGTGGCCGTCACAGTCTCAGAAGCACTGCGCTGCTGCACTCACGGCTTGGTGTCTGGCCCGTGCACCTAATGAAACCCAGGGTCCTGTGTGCTTAGCCTGTCCCTACAGAGCACTGCCTCAGGTCCCCGTACCAGGGTCATCCACTCGCAGCGTCCTGTCTCTCAAGTTCTCCCGGCTTGCGGGTTCTCCTTGCCGAGGTTGAGTGTGACTGCACACAGCCCGCTGGGAAGTGTCCTACGAGGGTGGGAAGCCGGGGCCGGGCCGTGCCTGCTGCTTGCAGTAGACCTCAACACCTGCTGGAACTGGTCGCAGCCCTCAGGCTTGGCGCACTTTCCCTGCTGAGCCTCGAGGCGAAGTTTGCTAGAGCCTCCAATCTTGTCCTTGGAGAGGGGAGGCCTGGGGCAGTGCAGACAAGAGGGGTGTGCACTTACCCAGCATGCCCAGCACCGCACCCACTGCAGGAGACGGTGCTGTGGGCGGCGTCTGCGGACCCACACCACAGGAGTCCAGAACCACCGGAGAGAGGGACCTTCAATGGTCACTCTGCTCCTCCAGCAGGACACTCCTGTGGCTGTGTCTGCCAGACTCCCTGAGGCAGCATCTGGGCTGGTGCGGTGGGGCACACCCCATGCTGCCAACAGAACGGAGTCCACCAGGGGCTCTCAGGACAGATGGCGCAATGGCTCACTGACCCAGAGGCTGCTGGAGACCCTGAGGAATTTCTTTTGGCCACTCAGAGCATGAGCCATGATCACAGGTTCAGCCTCTAACAGGAGCAAAGAGACCAAATTAGGAGGGCGAGGGACCCCTCACGCCATGGCTTGAATAGCCGACAGATCCGGGACAAGTGGATAAATTTACGTTGATTGATGCTCTTTCAAGGACTTCAGAGCCACTGGCCAAGGTGGCTCACCTAGCAGGGTCCTTATCCATGTCGACAAGCCAGTCTTCCTCTCTGCCAGCCCTGCTGCGTGAGGGTGGCAGAGAGAAGCGCCATCGTAGATCACGTGCTCCGGCCCGGTCCAGACAGGTGGGCTGTGAAACTGGAGCCCCGTGGCTGCCAGTCTGACAGGCACTGTGTGTCACGTGTAGCTTCTCAAGGCCTTTGAGGGTGGGCAGTGTGCTTGGCTCTCTTGTTGGCGATGGCTTGCGTGGGGCTGGGTTCCCACACCTGCCATTTCAAGTGCAAGGCCTTGTGCACAGCCGTTTCTCAGGTCGAGCACCTGGTGCTCCAGCCACACCGCTGGTGACCTGTCCCAGGCTGCCCTGCTCTGCTCGTGCCTTGAGCCAGCCATGTCAGAGCTTGGTGGCATGGCAGCCGTTCCTCTGCCGGTCCTGGGTGAACCGTGGGGCACCTCTCTGGCACTCGTGAGTTCACAGGTGCTGGCGTTGGGCAGTTTAACCGGCAAGCTGGCTCCACGCCCGCCGCAGCTTGGGAGTAGTAGGGGTCTGCGCCACGTGGGTCAAAGCTGGAGAAACAGGCCCCCCTGGATAGGTAGGCCAGTTTGCCCCAAGCCCTGTGAAGTCCTGGCCAGTGGCACCGCTTCTAGAAGCACGGCATTCTCCCTGGAAACTGAAGCTCAAAGGGTGCGTGTCTGCCTCAGCTCCTTCCAGAGCTCTGACCCAAACCGAAGAGGGCCCTCCACAGGCTGCGGCTCTACGGGAACATCTGGCTGCACCGGCAGGCCTGGCAGAGCATGCCCTTCTTCATCAGCTGACGGGGACCCGAGCTGGAGCAGGCGGAAGGCCCGCAGGTGACCTGGAGCCTGCCAGAGTCTTCACCACACAGGGCAGGGGAGGTCACTCTGATTCACACTGGCCTGTACCTGAGCAGGCCACTCATGAGACTTCAGAGACAGGTCAGGGCCCTGGCGCCTGTTGGGTGGGCTGCAGGTCCCCTCACGTGTGGATGGAGGCTCTGTCGTTCTCTAATGTGTAGCCTCCACCAGTTAGTGCAGTGCCATCGAGCCCCACGCGTGACAGCAGGCTGCTGAGCAGCACCTGGGATGCCCTCTGCCTCCCTCCTGCGAAGGAGAAGGGCTTGCAAGTCCCGCTGTGAAGGAGGGTGGAGCCCAGCATCCCCATCAGCAGAGGGGTGCACACAGAGCCGAGCAGCTGTGTGAACAGGAGGTGTCACCTGACTGTTACCCTCCAAGTCCCCTCTGCTGTTTTCAGGCCAGGCAGGGCTGCTGCAGGCACCGAGGGCAGGTGATAAAATCCTGACCCATTATCAGTGCCTCCGCCCGGAAGTGTGTACCTCCTGGCATCCTGCTGCCCTGGGGAAGGAGGGCTGGCAGGTCTCACAGCGCTGCCCCACCCTTCCCTGACGACCCCAGCCCCACACAGACTGCCGTGTCCTTCCTAGCAGAACTTCCATGCCCAGAGCCATCTCAGCAACCAGGGAGGTGGGCACCAAGCAACCAGAGGCAGCACAGACTCTGACGGCCTCGCTGCACCCATCAGGGACCGCCAGGCCAGGAGCACATGCCGGGTTGCTCCGGGTCCTGTACATTCAATGCGGAACCTAGTAGAGTGCGGGTCCTTCCCTTTCTTGGATCTCCAGTAAGTAGCAGTTCCACCTGAGTCCTCTGTTCACTCTTTCTGGCCCTCGCTCTGGGTGGCCCTGTCCCTACCCTAACCATGGGGACAAGGGATCCCTCCTGAGTGGCTGCCAGTGCTGGAGCCTGGACAGTCCTGCCTTCCTCATGGAAGGGGAAGCTGGAGCTGCCACTTGGGGTCAAGTTCCTTCCACAGGGCGAGGGAGACTGCACTTGGTGTTGGTGCATCTTGTCTCGGGTGTGGGCACAAAGTAGCTCAAGCCACATCTGCTTTCTTATATTCACCTGCTCCCCATTTCTTTTCTTTCCCCCTTTTGCCCCACTCTCTTTTTTGACAGGTTTTGGGACAAGTGGCACCCTGTCCCCATAAGGCCAGCAATAGCCACGTTGGCTGAGGAGGGGTGCAAGGGACCCTTGGGGGACGTTTGGAATCATCTGCTCTTCTTTCCAGGTATAAAGACCATTTAGTCAGGTCCTTGAGACCTAGGGCGGGAAGGGCTGGTCACATGCTCCGTCTTGCAGAGACCCTGGGCTTTCCCCAGGCTTCTCCATCCTGGCACATTCCCCCACTGCCCTGCCACTCACACCCAGGGAAGACTTCCCTTGGACCTGGAGGGCCTCACATACACAGGCTGCCCAGGAGAGAATAATTATTTTTCCTGCTTTGCTTCCGTCCACAGAAGCGCTCAGAGTTCCTCTGGCCTGGCCGCCAGACTCTCGCAGGCTGGTTATCGCATGTTTTGAGCGATCTAGCAATTCCACAGCTGCATGATCCTGAGCAGTGACAGTTCCTAAGGACAGGAAGCCACAGGACCATGCTGCCTCCACATAGCTAGTGCTGGAACAAAAAGGCAGGGTTCATGGGCTAGGGCTGTCCTGTGTCCCTCTAGTCACTGGCGCCCTGGCTACCCTTCCCCAGGACCCCCGACTTTGCATGGATGGTGAGATGACGGCTCCAGCGGCCTCCTTTCCAGCCAGCCCCTTCCTCCAGCCTCCAGAGCTACGGTTGTGCTCCGGCTTCCTCCTTTCCCAGCCAGTTAGAGGAGAGGGAGGCAGAGAGATGCAAGTCTCCCTCATCCAGCAGGGCATTGAGCCAGCCACTGTTGGCTAAAGCCCAGTGGGGACAGGAAATCAGAGATTCGTCACTGTAGCAATTTTCCCGGACAGCCAATGACAAGTGACCAGGTGACAGGGTCAGGATGCCTCCATGTTAAGTCTTGGGGGCATCCTCCTTTTACGGGTCTCGGGCGAGGGGTTCTTGTCTGGTGGGGTTGGTCAGTCCCCGGGTCTGGTGGTTCTCATGTGATTTGGGATGTCCACGTGTCCTCCTGGATCTAGTTAGGCAGGTTGGCACCTAGAGGTTCTTTATCCCTTTGTGCCTTATGGTGGTTAGTGACTTGTGTAATTGAGTGTGGTGTCACCGCACCTTGACACAGGTACTCAAAATGGAGTCACTTGGGTTCCTGCACAACCTGAAAACCGCGGTTCCACACGTACAAGAGTAACTCAGAGCAGAGCACAGCCTGCGGTCCACAGCCAGGCTTTCCCACTGCTCCCTTGGAGGCCCCCTCTGGGTGTTCAGGGTGGCAGCTTAAGGCTGTGGGTTCAACTAGGTTCCCATGGTCCAAGATCAGCGGTCCCTCAGATCCCTGCCTCTGTGCGTGCTTTCAGGAGAGACTGGAAAGATGGCCCAGAAAAGATGCGCATGCAGGCACGTAGGGTGGGGGCCCAGGCATGGAGGCACCCGCCTGGGTGGAGCTGCCAGGAGGGCAGCAGAAGGCCTGGGTCTGCAGAGGCTGAGTCTGTGAGCCAAGGGCAGTGAGGCTGGGTGCAGGCAAGGGCAGCTGAGTCAGCCGAACCCTGCACCCGCTAACGACTCACACTACAGAAATGGTTTCTGAAGCCAAATTCATCGGAGAAATATGGGCCAACAGCACCTCTTCAATGTGATTTCTGACCTACTGAGCAATGGCTCTGTGTGTCCCAAGTCAGGAATCATAAATCACAGTCCAATGTCTTATCGGGACCATTTCAGGCCACTTGGTTCTGCAGAACAGCATTTGGACAAGCATTTTTTGATGGCTGGGAGCCTGGGTGCAGGGCAGGTGGAAAGAGAGAGATGCAGATGTGTTCGGTCTATGCTTGTGACAGTGGGCGAGGACAGCGCACAGGCCTAAGATGGGCCGGTTTGGTGAATTTCAGGGCTCTGGGGCCTAGGGGCTGCCTCCTCAGGTGAGGAGGACAGGGGCTGCTGGCCCCCGGGAAAGCTGCTGCAGGGTGGGGGTACGGGGTGGGGCTGTGTTTGACAGGCAGGAGCTAGTGGTGCACCAGCTCTAGGAATTAGCTCTCCCTGGGAGGGGTAGCGCAAGGTCGCTGAGGCCCAGATGCCAGTGCACCAGGCACACAGGAGAGAGGCACTTGGTAAATCAGAGGCCATGTGAGCTGTGAAGTGAGGTGTGGTCTGGGGCCTTGGCTTTCTGCCTCACGGCCGTTCCTGGGTCAGGGTCCTGTGCGGCAGGAGGGAGAGGCTGCCTGTTTCCTTCTGCCTTCAGGGCAGGGGGTCCTGACTCCTCCCGGCTGCTGCTTTTGGTTGGCCCTCTTCATCTGCAGATGCCTCAGTGTCCTGTGGGTTGCCAGGAAGGTGGCAGGATGTCACTCAGGTCCACTGTGTGATCCATCACCACAGCAGAACAGAAGCAGCCAACCTGTGGGATCCACTCATTTAAAAGAAAAACACTGGGATCGGTGACACCCACAGGGTGGGGAGGCAGGACAGGGTGCGTGGACAGCATGGGCGACCAGCATGACCAGCTGCTGGGCAGGTGGGTGGGCAGGCGGGGGACCACATGTGGGAGACCCCAGCCTCTGGGGCTGTGGATGAAGGAGCAGCTCAGGGGAACGCACAGGTGCCAGCTTTGTGGAGTTGCAGGCCGAGGCTTCGCTTGTGTGGTTCCAGCAGTTGAGTGAGGACAGCTGCGAGGCGGGCAGGGCCTCCACAGCCACCCAGGACACATCACCAGGACAACCTCACACTTACATCTGAGCGCAGGGTGGAGGTGGGCTGGCCCCGTCCCTGCCCTGAGTCCTGGCAGACGGAGTCCCCTAGGGGTCTGGGGAGGGACCATAGTGACAGGGGCTCCCTGGAATGCTGGCTGCCCCAGCGGTGACATCTGTTCCTGGGAAGTCTATCGTGCCAGCAGCTCAGTGTAGACCTGGGTCCTGAGGTGGGCGGGTCCTGGTGGGCACTGGCTTGGCCCTAGGGTCATGTCCTCCTAGGACCCCAAGGTCTGGCTTTGCCTGAGGCCTGGGAAGAGGCCAGTTTGGGGCAGTGGACCTCGGGGTCATGCAGGGTGAGGGTGGGGCCGAGGCTGGTTGGTGTCCATTTGGGCTCTGTTGGTTCTGGGGGCAGAAGGGGAGGTGAGAGGAGGAACAGGTGGCTGGGCAGGGGGAAAGTCAAGGCTGCCCTTGCCCTTGTGTGACCCAGATGCTCAGGTGAAGGCTAGAGGGTAGTCACCTGCCCATATCCCAAGGTCTGCCCCTGCAGGACAGGCTGAGTGCCCCCAGCGGGCCCACCAGGCTGCACACTTGCTTCTCATGTCTGCTCCACAAGGCAGACAGGAGGCCTTAGAGCTGCCCCAAGCCCCTGGACTAAGGGTGGGCTCTCAGGGATGGGGAGCATCCTGAGGGTCCCCACATAGGGAACGGGGGTAGGGCTGCAGGCCCCAAGTCGGCCCTGAGCCAGCAAGGCAGAGGGTGCATGGAGGGACCCAGTGGGACTTTCTGGTGGTCTTGAGCAGTCACAGAACCCCAGCCTCAGTGTTCTCAGGTGTGACATGGGACTACCTCCCCATGAGTGCAGGGGCCGTGCAGGGGCTCCCGTGGGGGCTGACCCGCACTCCCCCTCAGTTTCCCACTTGGTCTGAGGGAAGCGGGTGTCCAGGGCTGAAGTGGTTTTCTGGACAGGCCACTCCCTACCTGCTCTCAGGGTGACTGAGGACGTCCTGCCCTGGAGGTGAGGGAGGGGCAGACTGGCTCCCAAGCCACACAGGAGGAGTTGAGGCCACAGGGAGGGGCTGAGAGGGGCTCCTGCGGAGCTGCACCCAGCCTCCGGGTATCTCTGGACCCATGCTTGCCAGCATGCCAGGAGCTGAGGTAAAGGCGCTGTGGTGACAGTGGCCTCGGCATCCTGGGAAGGGGTAGGAAGGACCTGCTCCATCACTGATATCCGACAGTTGCCACA
The DNA here is from genome assembly GCA_004027875.1 of Aplodontia rufa. Taxonomy (NCBI): domain Eukaryota; kingdom Metazoa; phylum Chordata; class Mammalia; order Rodentia; family Aplodontiidae; genus Aplodontia; species Aplodontia rufa. Next base: position 14,274 of record PVKS010041545.1, read on the forward strand.
AAGATCCTTCTCAGAACCCCATTCTGGGTCAAGACCTCTGGGCTGGACTTGGCCCTAGTGACAGAGTGAAGTTCCTCTGGAACTCACGAGATGTTGTACACACTTGAAAGCCTCTTGCACTTATGAAGTCACTTGGCTCTGGTGCTTTAGAGGAGGAGGCAGGGCGTGGGGAGATTGTGGAACTCACCCAGGGACAGGGGTGGCAAACGGGGTCAGCCTAGGCGGGTGGGCTCCAAAGCCCCAGTCTTTTTTTTTTTTTTTAAAGAGTGAGGGAAGGAAGGACAGAGAGAGAAAGAGAGAGAGAGAGAGAAAGACAGACAACATCAATTTTATTTAGCTTTTCATGTGGCTTTTGTTGCTCTGACACTTCATTGTGTACGTGGTGCTGGGGTTTGAACCCACGTCCTTGCGCATGCCAGGCAAGCGCTGTAACCACTGAGCCACCGCTCCAGCCCTGGTCTTTTTGTAAAAAACCTTTTTAAAAATTTGTTTTCATGCGGTTCCAAGGAGTGAACCCAGGGCTTCACACGTGCTAGGTAAGTGTTGTACCACTGAGCTATAACCCCAGCCCATACACTCCTGCTCTTAACCACAGTGGCTTTGGGATCATCTCTACACCCCAGGCCCAGTACCAGGGGAGCTCTGCTACTTGCCTTGGGGACTGCGTCCTCAGAGCTACCTTCCCCAAGTGGGGACCTGCCCAGAGGTGCTGGCGAGGAGCTGTCCAGAGGCTGAAGTCTGGACTCTGTCCTGCGGGTTGCTCTGGGTGTGGGCAGGATTGTGGGGCCTCCTGCCCTCAGAGGCCTTGCTGCCCCTGAGCACTTCTCCTCACCATGCAGGGGACACTGAGGCCGTCAGCCTTTCTGAAGCAGAGCAAGGTTTGCACAGTAAAGGCCTTGAGCCAGGGGCTGATTGTCAACACTCCCCAGCTTCTGGAACCCTTCTCTGAGCCCCACCTGCCTTCCCCTGCCAGGAAATATTAACCCAGACTCTGCAGCTGTTCAGGCCTCAAAGCTCTCCATCCACGAGCAGCCTTGTCCAGGGAAGTCCTGGCGCCTGGCATGTCACCATTTTCCTGCTTATACTCCTGCAGACAGCATGTGTGGACAACGAGGCTGCTGGAGATTTGCATGGAGTGAGGAGCCTCAAGCTTTGGGCAGGGCTGGGGCAGACCTGGTCCAAGAGGCCATGCATGGCTGGAGAGCCTAGCAGGAGCCCAGGCAGACACTGGCCCTTCACCAGAGCAGATTTGGGGGCAGCTCATACGGCCGCCAGGGGCTGTGGCTGCTGCTCCCCTATGTAGGTGTCCCTAACATGCAGTGACAAGTACAGCCTGACCTCCCTTCCACTGGGGTTCTGGGCTGCTTGGCCCATGACCTTGGACCAGTATCGCGTTCCCTCTGCCCGCAGAGAAGACGCGACACGTGGTTAGGTTGGGAGAGCTTTATTTGGTCGACCTTCTTCTTCCTCTCTCTTCCCTTCTTCTTCCCGAACTCCCTCTCCCCGGAAATCCGCCCACATATATACAGCTCACAGCACACGTGACCAATAGATTCATATGCACCAATGGGCTTCTGACTTTTCCCTAAATGCCACGCAAGCGCACTACAGCCAGCTTCTACTTCCTCAAAGAACTGGGTGGGGCCCTAGCCTCAGGCGCCATCTTGGCATGGCGGATCCCGC
>PVKS010041546.1:0-15947 GCA_004027875.1 Aplodontia rufa
TGAGTCAATTGGGGGTACAGGAATTGCAGCAGATGGGTGCTATTTATGGTTACTTTGGAGTCCATTTCTAATCTTCCCTTGAAAACTGTTATTTTCTCTAGCAGGTGTGAAGTGGCTCGTATCACAGGGAGAAGGAGCAAAATGTCACTTCTGAGGTTTGTAATAAAATGTTTCCTGGATTCTTCAGGTGCAGCGAGAGGTCTTTCTTACTGCTGAAGTGTGCTCTCTGCTGCTGAGGTTGAGGGCTCAAAGGGAGAGTTCCTGGCATTGGTGGAGGTGTGAGCGGTCTCACCACCGTAGTTAGACTGGTTCCAGCAAGTTTTGTGTTAATATTCTGTTAGAAGCGTCTTTTGAGCTTTCAGTGAGTTTGTAAGTTAGAAACACCTGCGTTAATTCTTTTTACCCACTGAAGTTTCTATTAAGCAGCACAAATAATTACTTTCAATGAACCATTTTATATATTAAATATCAATATTAATTTCCAGAGTGGGTTATTCAGTTTCCGTGCTAAGCCCTACTAGATAGAATGCTAAGTAATTTTTTTTTGACCTAAGTTTTCATTGTCAATGAAGAAGAAGCTCAAGAGCTGGTTAGTCATCTTCTGCCTCACAAACAAGGTGTACATTTCTTAGAAAGTATATTTTCAATAAGGATTTTGCATTTTAATTGCCTTAAACAGGGACATGACAACTTTTCTAAATAAGATACATTAGTTCCCCTCTTATCTGAAATTTTTACTTTCTAGGCTTTCAGTTATCCATGGTCAACCACGGTCTGGAAATATTAACTGGGAAATTCCAGAAGTAAAAAAACTTGTAAGGTAAAATTGTCTCCTGTTCTGAGTGGCATGATTAAATCTCACACCAGCCTACTCTTTCCTGCTTGGGAATTATCCTTTTGTCCAGTGTACCTATGCTGTATACACTACCTTCCTGAAAGTCTCTTAGCAGCCTTTTAAATATCAGATCAACAGCTGCAGGATCGCAATTTTTGAGTTCAAGTAACCCTTATCTTACTTAATAATGGCCCCAAACATCCCAAAGTGTAACAGTAGTGATGCTGACAATTCAGATGTGCCAAAGAAAAAGTGTAAATTGCTTCCTTTAAGTGAAAAGGTGAAAGGTCTTAACAAGGTAAGGGAAAAAAATTGTATGTTGCGGTTACTATGGTCTACGGTAAATTGCTTTTAATCTCTTACTCTACTTGATAAATTCAACATTATCATAGTTATGTGTATAGGAAAGAAACAAAATCTAGAGATTTTGGTACTACATGCAGCTTCAGACATCTACAGGGGGTCTTGGGACTCATTCCTTGTGGGGAAGGGGGGCTAATATCAAAATTTTGTACGCTGTATACCTAGTTGAGGTCAGCATTTAAAAGGCCTGAACTTAAAAAAAGGAATGCTAAAATGCTTACTCCTCACCCAGTGGACTCTCATTGAATATCTTGAGTTCCTGCATCAAGTTCTCTCTAAATTAAGAGTAGGAAGCTGGTTCAGAGACATTGTAATCTGCCAAAGGATTTTCCAGAGCAGTTAGCATCACTTCCAGAATACCACATAGTACCTGGCACCTGCGACGGGAAAAGATGAGCTCTAAAGGGGGTTGCATGTGAAAGGCCTTGTAGTCCATCCTAACAATTTCCACTCATTTCCCATAAGTGATAGCACGTATTTGGAGGATTGTGGCAGAGGAGAAAGATAATCAGGTTTGTCTTTTGGAAGTCTGAGTGGAGGTGGTAGGCAGGACAGTTGTGGACGGACATGAGTCTGGGAGCAAGAGGCCCCCTAGAAAACCACTGAGGGACTCAGTCATGTTCTACTCCCATGCCAGCTTTGTGCCAAGTGCCCTCTGAACATGCGTGCTTCAGCCTCTGTGTCTCAGAGATAGTCCAGAGGACAGAGAAGTTGCAGCAGGTGCAGAGGTTAAGAAATTTGTTCAAGGTGACCCAGCTAGTATACGGTGAAGCTGGGTTTTAAATCAGTTTTTATGGCCACCCTCATGGCTCTTGTGTATACAGGAGCCTTTTCCTTTTCTCCTTCCAATAAATAATCTAGGTAACGATTCCTTGTCAGTGTTGGAGGTGGTGGGACACAGAGGGAGGTGATCATGATCCAAAAGAGTTAAATATGCTGAGCAACCAGCTGTGCACTTGGCGCTGGGTTAGGTCTGCCATATGCATTCTCTCAGGAAATTTCCTCAACTCCATTCATTGATTTGTTTCATCATGATTTTTTATTTTGTACTAGGGATTGAATCCAGGGATACTTAACCACCGAGCCCCATCCACAGCCCATTTTATTTTATTTTTTAAAAAATTTAGATTTTGAGATAGGGTCTCATTAAGTTGTATAGGGCCTGCTAATTTGCTGAGGCTGGCCTTGGATTTGCAATCCTCCTGCCTCAACCTCCTAAGTCGCTGGGATTATAGGTGTGTGCCATGACACCTGGCTACTATCATCATTTTACAGGGGAGGAGACTGAATCTCCGGAAGAGATGGACTTGCCTTAGGTTCGACTGCTTTTGAGTTGTGAAGACAGAATTTGAACCCAGGTCCATCTGATCCCATGGCATCCAGGGGATGCTCCTATTACCATGTTCTCTTGTCCCAAACTCAAACCTTTCTGCACATAAGCCCTCCATACCCTTACATAGTTCAAATCAGTGACTTTAACCTTGGTAATCTTCCCTGTCCTCTTTAAACTTCTCTGATTTAGCTTTTCTTTTAAACTGCTTTATCCACAAATATTTGAATGTGTAAAATGTTAGATAAAATCAGCTAAATGGATTAAGGATGCTTGTTGAAATTTTGACATCATCATTTTAAGGGGCCATAAATGTGATGCTAGTATCACTACAGGCCGTATCAATAACACTTGGCCTTGTAGTATTAGAATGTGTTAAGGCACAATCTCTGCTCCAGAGGTGGTCACTGTGTGTGTGTGTGTCTGTGTGTGTGTGTGTGTGTGTGCACGCATGCATGCGCATCCACATGTACAGGCACCAAAGCCCTGCCTAGGTCAACTCTAGGCAGCCACCTATTGATCTGTTTTGCCTGTTATTCCAGATTATTCTTGGACTGTATTTTAAGTGTTTGTGTCAGACAGTTAAGATGGTCCACATGTTTAATATTTTTTGCATGGCTGATCTACTGAATGACCAGGCAGTTACTATATTCTTATTGCTAGTGATGGGAAATTACTGGAAAACTCGGAATTCCCCACCTTTCACTCTCACCCACCAGATTTCTAGAACTTGCTGCTTGACAGTGTTCAGCTTCCCATCCATCTTCTCACAGTTCTATAACTCGGAAGTCTGAGCACGCTTGACTGTGTTCTCTGCACAGGGTCTCAGAAGGCAAAAGTCAATGTGTGACGAGAGAGACTGTTTATAGGAAACATTTTCCTCTCTCTTAGTTTTAGATTATGTGACAAGTACATGTTTTAGGGATAATCTATACCACATGACTTCATACACCTCATGACTTAATGTTTGAGAGGGTAAACATCTTGACATTTCACCTAATTTGATGCAAATCTCAGTATGTATTCAAGGAACATAATTTCTTCTCTTAATTAACCATTCGACCATCTTTACTCTGACATTTACACTAGAAGGGATATATTTTAGTTTGGCTTAAAGCAATATTTTGAAACATTTTAGACAACTTTTCACTTCTGTGGCAAAAGCCCTGGCAAGAACAATTTTTAAGGAGGAAACGCTTATTTGGGGGCTTGTGGTTTCGGAGGTTGTAATCCATAGATGGCTGACTCCATTCTTATTTTTTTTTCCAATGTTTAAGCCTTTTTTATTTGCTTGACATAGTCTTACATATTGGAGGGAATTGTTGTCTCATATTCATGCATACATGGATAGCGACAAAGTAAGTTAAGGCTGATCCTGGGCTAGGATCCATTCCCCGATCTCCTGTCTCATCTGTAATACCCCCATGCTATAGATAGAAATGAGCATATGCATGTATATTAATTTCTGAGTTTATCTGCCTGCCTGTGTATAATTAGGCTTCTCTCGGGAGTCGAGTGTTCCTAGCTGTATTGATAACCCCACTTATCTCTCTCTCTCCTCCCAGCATTCCTCCCCCATCCTTCACAGTTATGGTTCCCCCAGCTTATATGAAATTTCAACTTTGGTGGGTTTGTTAATTAAACTTAGCTAACTTTCATCCTATCTTAGGTTTTCTCTAGCTTCCACATATGAGAAAAAACATTTGGCCCTTAACTCTGTTTGGGATATTTCACTCAGCATGATTTTTTCCATTTCCACGCATTTGGCTGCAAATGCCATGATATCCTTCTCCCTAATAGCAGAGTAGAACTCCATTTTATATATATCACAGTTTTTTTAACCCATTAATCCAGCAAGGGGCATCTAGGTTGGTTCCATAATTTAGCTATTGTAAATTGAGCTGCTATAAGCAGCTGTGTCTCTGTAGTGTGCCGATTCTAGCCCTTTTGGGAAAAGGAGTGGAATAGCTGGGTGGTAAGGTGGTTCAATCCCTAGTTTTTTGAGGTGACTTCATTGTTTGTGGCCCCAAAGTGAGGCAGATATCATGGAGGAGAAAAGCAGTTGGGAACATGGCACCAGGAAGCAGAGAAAGAGCTCTACTCAACAAGGACAACCTACGTCTCCGAGGGAGCCACCTCCTCTAACTACACCCTACCAGTCTATAGGTACCGCCGAGTTGGTCTCTGTCAGGGGATCAATGCACTGATTAGATTAAACCTTTTCCAACCCAATCATTTCATCTCTAAACTTTCTTGCATTGTCTTACATACAAGCTTTTGGGGGACACCTCATGTCTAAACTATAACATGAGGGGAGGGAAGCCAAATTTGGCTTTAAGTTCTATCATTTGTGTAAATGAGTTTTCTCCCTCATGAGATGATATTGACACTACTTTTTACTCCTTAATGCTTGCTCAAAAGAGGCCTAACAAATGGCATATAACTTTTTTTTTCTTTTTCTTTTTAGAGAGAGAGGGGGAGAGAAGGAATCAATTTCATCTTTTTTTCATTGCTCTGACGCTTAGTTGTATATGTATCTTAGACCTTTATGCTGGGAGAAGTGACTTCCTTGTAAGGTGTCTATGCATGCCCTGTCTCTTCCTGCCATGAGTCCATTGGTTACCGGGTGCAAAAACAGCATGTGAAATTTGTCTTACATTTGATGATTCATAAAGGCAACATGACCCATTCAGTATCTTATTTAATTCTTCCTAAAATTCCATGAGGGGGTATTACTTCTGTTTCACAGGTACCCTGGATGATATTCAGGAAATCAATTGACTTGTTCACAGTCTCATAAGAAACAGAGCCGGGACTGGAACTCACCCCAGCTAAGTGATATCTACCCAGCCAACAGAAAGCTAAATAATTTCAGATACAAAAATGACTTCAGGTTTTGAGCGTTCTACTTTCTCACACTGTTCCATCTCTAATTTTTGACACTTGAGTTTTCTTCTCACTCCTGCTTTCCTAGAATCCAAATTAGCATATTGGTCTTGGTCTGTTTGACCGTCCATGCTAGCCCTGGGGCATGGCCGTGCTTGCCTTGGGGGAAAGTTAGGGCAGGGACTGTTTATAACATTGTCTTGCAGTATAAGGGAATCTAAGGGAGTTGTACCGCTTCTATATTGGCCTTGAGTATTTACAGTTTCATGTTTTAGTGTTGTTGCTCACTAAGAGCTGAAGTCTGAAAAGGAAGGGAATTTTGCTGTAGGAAGGGAATTTTGTTAGGTACATGCAGTTCTTTGAGACCTACATCTTTAGGATTCTATGGATCCCCTTCATAGAACGCTGTATAAGAACCTACACACAATATTTTCCATACAAACCAAGGAGCTTACTCATCTTTTGATTGTCTCCTACTGTCTTACCAAATGCAATCATTTCTATATTTATTAATTCCAGAAGTAGTCATTTGAGTAGCAATGTGGAAGAGCAGATAAGAGATACAGCTCTGAAACCAGGGCATCTGAATCGAGACGGAGGCCCTGCCATTCCTAGCTGGGACACCTGGGCAAATAACTTAATAACTCTGTGTTTCATCTATAAAATGGGAAAGGCAACAGAACCTGCCTTACAGGCAAGCTCATAAGCTTGTTGTAAAGACTGATGAACTAGTAAACATAAAATACTAGGAACAATGTCCAAGAGAGCCTTCTTCAGCTGGTGTCTAAAGAGGAAGTCAGAGATTCCAAGCTGGAGAAGGGCTTGAAGAGCCATTGGTAGCTTTGAGGATGGAGGGGGCCACTTGGGAAGGGATGTGGGCAGCCTCAGGGAGCTAACAGAGACCCCTGGCTGACAGCCAGCAGGGAAATAGGAACCTCAGCCCTACCCAGGCAAACAACTAAACTTGGCCAACAACGTAAATGAGCTTGTCCCAGAACCTCCAGGTAAGTACCCCGCTGGCTGATACCTGAACTCAGCCTTGTGAGACCTTGAGCAGAGAACCAACCCAGCTGAACTTTCCGGAGCTTCTGAACAATGAAGCTGTCAAATAACAAATGGGATTATGGTAACTGGTTATACAGCAATACAAATCTACATAATCATCAAAAAAACTTAAGAAATGTTAGCTATCGTTATTACATTTGTAATTAAACATCTCAAGTGAATGGTGTGATGCATGAGGGACTGGGGGAATAATACTGAACAGGTCCTGGGGCCAGCCCGCCCTTCACTTTTCTTCCTTCCTTCCTTGCTTTTATTGTAAAACCTTTTGATTTTTAATTTTTAATTTCTTTCATTTTTAGCTAGTGGCTAGGCTATGTTTAAACACCAGCAACAACTGCTGGCCTTGAGGAGTTGGGAATAGGATTTATTGATTGTCTCTCTCCCGTGCATAACCGTAGGCTCTCTGTGATACTCTTAGTGTGTTCAAATATTGTAATTCATACAATGAGGATGTCTGTTTCTAATAAAGGATCTACATAATCCTTTATCTCCAGGATCCACCACCTGGTGTTCTCAACAGTCCTGAGCACAGAACAATTCCCAGTTTAATCAAACTGGAATACAAAAGGAGCAATAGGGGCCTCAGTGTGGATCCCTTGAAGTTGTTTCAAGGGAAAGGGACCTTTTGTTACAGAGACAGCTCCTTTTAGAGTTCAGTGGCCTGTGACACTTCTCCAGCAGGCAGTTCAGCAGGGACCTTCCAATACTTTTCTGCACTTGAAAGCCATTTTTTGGGGGGAAGAATAGTGAAACTATCATTAACGGATACTTATTGAGAGAGTGGTGGGGATGGGGGCAAAGGAGAGAATAAAGGGCAGTGGTATTCATGAATGTGCCTGCAGTAATGGTGTAATTTTTATTGATGTGTGAGCTTTTATTTATTTATTTTTTGAGTCTTTGCTTTATAATAAGATGGGGGGGTGTTTGTGTATTTAGTGGAGCTAGTGGTAATAATATCATTGGATTCTTTTTTTTTAATGTTCATTTTAAAGGCCCTTGGATTGAAGCTGGAGTAGAAAGGGGGAAACTATTCACTGTCCATAATCATTTTGAAGCACCGAATCACTTTCCTGAATTGGAAACTGGTTTCTTCCTGCTAAGATTTTTCAGAGGAAAAAGATGGAAAATTCCAAAAGTATTGCAATTTCAAAACAAATCTTATGGAAACCTAGAACTGTAGTGCTGGGAAGTACCTCCGAGTCATCTGTTCTAACTCAGCCATGCTGCCCACATGGAGCAGAGGCTCTGTGGCTAAGTCCCCAGGCTTGTCCCCAGGATCAACATCTGAAAATCAAGGCTTTCTTCAGAGCAGGGTCTTGAGGACAGACAGAGTTGTTTTAAATCATCATTCTATTTCTTACTGTCTCCGTGACCTTGAGCAAGTTATTTGGCTTCCTTAAGCCTTAGCTTCTTTACCATATAGCAGGGTGTTTAGTCTTCGGCCAAGTTGTGAGGATTAAAAGACATAACCAGTGTGAAGTGACTATGAATAATTTCCATCCAATAATAGATCTTTTTTCCACACTATAAATTTCTGCAAGAAATAACTCCAGCAGGTGTACACGTCTACTTTAAAGAGGTTGGAGGGTGGGAAAGAAGGAATGGCATTAGACAAAGTCTCTGAAATCCTTAACCCGGTGTCCACTTGATACTCCTCTCAGGTGTCTACTTGGCATTTCAGACTTAGCACAATCAAAACTAACCTCTTAATCTTTCTCCCCAGATCTGCTCCAAGTCTTTCCATTTCAAAATTAACAGCAGTCATCCATCCTTCCAGTCATGATGACCAAAACTGTGCTGTTATCCTTGACTGTTCTCCCATTCATTCAATCTGCCAGGAAGTTCTCTATTGACTCTGGTTTCAAAATGCCAAGAGAGGGCCTGGAGCAGTGGATCAGCAGTTACCACACTTGCCCAGCATGCACGGGTACGCAGGTTCAAACCCCAGCACCACTTACACAACTAAGTGTCAGAGCAACGAAAGCCACCTGAAACACTAAATAAAAAGTTATTTTCTCTCTCCTCTCTCTCTCTCTCACTGCCCCTCTCTCTTTAAAAAACAAACAAAAACAAACAAAAAAACAAAAAGAGAATCCCATCACTTTACAAAATCTCCACTGAGCCCAACTTTGTCTATCATTAGTGTTTTTCAATGTGAAAATCTGAGTGATTCTGTTAAAATCTAAGTCAGCTCAAATCTCTTGTTGGCTCAAATCTTTCCCAATAATAAAAGCCAAATACCTTATATCACCTGTAACAGTGCTACTGAAATGTGGTATACGGACCTGTGTCTGTTTCATTACCAGTCCCTAAGGAGGTTAGGAGCTTGTGCCAGAGTGTGAATCCATGTATCTTTGAACATGCTATATAGTTTTCCTGAGATTTTGCTCATCTAGGACTTTCTCAATGAAGGAGGCAGCACATTAATTTGCATTCTAATTTGATCTCCTTGCAGATTGCACTTACACAAATCAAAAACTGCATCAAACAGCAGTATTGATACTAAAGTTTATGAAGACCAGTTTTTTTTCTGAGTACTCATCATTGCTTTGTATTATTATTAGTGCCATATAAAAAATTATTAGGTGAAAATGATACCACAGTAGTGTTTTAGTTGCTTTCTTTAATCATAATTACAAATGATTATTCCATTTTTTGACTCTTTTTTTTTACTTAGTTTTGTGGGGTATTAGTATTCATTTTCAATTTAGCGATTTTAAAATAATTTTAACAGCATGTTGATTTGTATAAATAATCTTTCTCCTTCTAAAGATATCAAATAGCCCCCGAGCTTCTGTTTTTGTTGTATATATTTTTTCCTGTCTCATATTGCATTATTTTGTCTGTAAGTTTTATGTATTTGAAGTTTTGAAATTTCATTTAGTTGAAAATGTTGGTCTTTTACATTTCTAGTATCTTTTGTCACATTTCGGTTGAGAATTCAACCTTCCTTTAGACTTTTAATTAATTTACATTTTTAAACTTTTAAATTTGAAATCAGGTTTGATTTACATAAAAGTTGCAATTATTTAAAGTTTCTACTCAACTTCTGCAACTGTTAATATCTTGTATAATCACAGTTCAAATGTCAAAATTTTAAAAATCAACATTGGTGTGGTATTACTAACCAAACTATTGATTCTACTTGGATTTTGCTGGTTTTCACTACTGTTCAGTTTCTGTTCCACAATTCCATTCTGGAGCCCGTATCTAATTTAGTTGTGTGTCTCCTTAGGCCCCTGTGTTCTATGTACATTCCTCAGTCTTTCCTTGTCTCTCATGACCTTGATATTTTTGAATAACACTTGTCAGTATTTTATAGCATGTCCTCTATTTGGTTTGTCTGCTTTTTGCATATGAGTAAGTTGAGGTTATATATTTTTGCCACGAGTATGCCAAAATTAATATCAGTGTCTTCTCGGTATATCTAATGCAGGATTTATGAAGTCAGTATGTTTTGTTATTGGTGATTTTAACTGTGACATCTTGGTTAAGGCAATAGCTGCTGGGTTTCTATTCTGTAATGCTACAATTTTCTCCTCTGCAATATATCCTAGGGGCTATATTTTCATATCTTGAGAGTATCTTGTTTGTCATCCAACTTTTGCCCTTTAAGTTTAGCATCCTTCTGTGTATCTTGCCTGATATTGTTATTAATACTGTATTTTTAGGTTGGATTTTGTTTCCCTATTTCTTCTACTTGGATTAATTAAAATTCTTCTATAAGGAATAGCTGTCTCTTCTCCTTGATTTATTCATTTTTAAAAATTTTAGTGTAGGCTTATAAATACTTAATTTGTTGAATGGGTTCTGATCCAATGTTATTATTATTTATTTTGTTACTTAAATTCTTCCAGCTCAGGGCCATTTCTCCTGTGTCTTTTTAACATGCCCCATGTTTGTTTTTTACTTTAAATTTATCAAATTATTTACGTCCTAAATTTACTCTAAATGTGTCTTTGTTGAGAATGTGGGAGAGATGTACATAGGGTGGCAAGGTCTCATAGAGAAGCAAATACCCTTTTGGGTTTTGTGGCTTTCTGATACCCTGGAGTGGCTGAAGCGATGGCCCCAGGGAAGCTGAAAACCGAGTTAGGTTGTTGCTGCTTGAATCGTTTGCTGTGATCAGGGTCCCAAGACAACACTTGGAACAATAACAGGCCTAACAAATGTCACGTCAATGATTCTGAAATTAACATGTGACAGAAGAGACAGGAATTCGAACTTCTCATTTCCAGTCCAGTGCTATTTCTGTGTACTTGAGAAAGCTTGAGGTTGACTTTGACACTTCTGAGGATAAACCATCTGCTTGTCTCTCAGCTATCTGGAGATTGAAATACAGGGGAAGAAAGAGAGTTGCAGTATGTCTGGCTGTGTCAACTTTAAGGAAGTGGCATTTTTCATTCCTATTGTCATGGAGGAAGGCAGGGCTGTTGCCAGGTAATGAGAGCTTGAAGTCTTGCAAAACGGGTGTTTTGTGTAGAGAGTCTCCTGGGGGTGAATGCCTCTGCAGCATCTTAGCTCTCAGCCACTCTCTTCCAGTTGTCACCTGATACATCTGGCTGAGCAGCTTCTAATCCCATGCCCTTGTCTGTGACTAACCAGTGCTTCTCTGGCTGGATTAGTGTTCAGGGATCACAGGACAGCTTGGCTCCTTCTTTCCTCAAACAACATCCTATTAATGCCAACCACGGGGAACTTGATGTAATGTAATACACAGAACTGGAAGTGCTGTGTCACTTCATGGTGAGGTCCTCAAGCCAGCACGCATGAGAGGCCCTGGCCACCGGACTGCTGGACTTCTGGGACTTTTGGTCTTTTCCGCATTTCTGTTAAATCGTTTGTCCTGTGATGAATTCAGGTTAGGTCGAAAAGAATTTCCTGGTTCTAAGGACTAAGCAAATGAGATATTACCCATGAGATCACTTTGTGAAAGTGGTTTAGATCAAATAAGTAACCTTTAAATCCTTTCGGAGATGCAGATTCTTTTCTTGATTAGTTTCCGCTTCAGTAGTCTATCTGCAACTTGAAAGATAAATCTAGTTGTTGAGCATTTTTGTATGTATATGCTACCAATTTAAGCCAGCACTCTACCACACCCTTTAGTTACAGTCGTTCATCTTTGCTTCTTCTATTTCTGAAAAGCTTAGATTTAAATCCCCATTACCCAGAAAAGTTTATTCCTACAGAATATATTCAGTAACCCAGTTACTTGTGACAGGCACTGTGCTAATGGAGTAGGGAGTACAGCCACAAATAAAAAGACCTTGACCTCTTGGAGCTTAAGCTTTATAGCAATGCTGTCCAGTAGAAATATAACATCAGCTCATGTTGTAACTCAAAAATTTCTAGCAAATTCACTTACAAAATCTAAAAAGAAGCAGGTAAAATGAATTTGAATAATATAGTTCATTTAATGCAACTTCGCTAAAAATATTGTGTTAGCAGTTAATCAACACCAAAATTATTGATATATTGTGCATTCTTTTTATTGTACTCTCGTCAACATTTGGTGTGTGTTTTATACTTATATCTCAAGTTGTGTTAGCCACATGTTAAATTCTCAAAGCTAGTGGCTTCCTACTGGATGACGTCTGTTTACTACCGTCTATACGTAATCACTCAAGTAAATATTTACATTTCAATGCTAACAAGTAAAGAGAATAGAAACCTTACTTAATCTACAACTGGGAAGGTGAATGGAGACACTGATGGTGACATTTGAGGGATAAGTTGGAGTAAACCAGTTTTGAAGGAAGGTTTGGACATTTCAGGCCAAAGGAGCAGCTTGTGTGAGGTCTTTGAGTTAAAAAGGCAGTAAAAATGAGGCCAGTTTATTGAACTTGGAGAATTAGACCATTTGTTTCATTCTAAAAACAGAATGAGAGAAATCATCTAGAAGAGATCTGGTCTAGAGGAAAGACTTTTCTTTCTTTCTTTTATTTATTTTCTTTTTTTAAGGAGAGAAGGACAGTGAGAGAGAATTAATTTTATTTAGTTTTTCATGTGGCTTTCGTTGCTCTGACACTTACATTGTGTACGTGGTGCTGGGATTTGAACCCATGTCCTCACACATGCCAAGCAAGTGCTAGAACCACTGGACCACCGCTCCAGCCCTGAGGAAAGACAGTTTTGACCTTAAGATATTGATATCAGGTACAGAAGACAGAGACTCATTCTTGGGTCCAACAGGAAAAAAGAATGGAAGATTAAGTCAAAGGGGGGAAACTGGGGAGAGGTGGGACAGAGTGTATGTGGGAGGATAATCACAAGGGATCAAGATCAAAAGTGAGTGAGCAGTAGCTTTCCTTAGTATGGTGGGTGAACCAGGTTTAAAGCAGAGGTTAAGGGGTCAATAAACAATTCTCATGTTACCAATACAACACAGTCGTGCACCGTGTGGTGATGTTTTGGCCAGTGACAGATCACATACATGATGATGGCATAGCTTAGGTGTGTTGTAAGCCATGCGGCTTAGGTTTGAAGTACATGCTGTGATGTCCGCACAGTTGTGAAATGTCTAATGACAGTTCTCGGAACTTACCGTTGTGGTTAAGTGATGCATGACTGTACTTCTACGCATTGGTGGTTTCAGAGGAAATAACCCAGGGACTGAAGAGAGGTCCATCCCTCAAGCAGCCATGGTGTGCTTCTCAGCCCAGAGAGAAAGCTTCCCTTGACTGGGCACTGTGGGGAGCTTGTTCCAGCCGCTGCTGCCCATGCTCCTCACCATCTGGAAAACACAGGTGGCTGCTGCACGTAGCAAATCAGGAAGATGGTGGAGATGCTGGCTGATGAGTCTCCCAACTGGTGAGCCTCTTCTCCCCACCACCAGGAGGCTGGGCATTCCTTGGTCACTAGGTCTCCGGTCAACACTTGCCTTCCGCATGAACCTGTTCCGATTGCACGTGTTTATGGGGAACGATGTGATATTTCAACACATGCACTGCTCAAATCAGAGTAATTAGAATTTCCTTCTTTTTCTTACTTTATGTTTGGAGCCTTCAAGTTTTTGTCTCCTAGATCTTCATAAAGTATATAGCAGGTTATGGTGAACTATACTCACTTATTTCTCTGCAGAACACCCAAACTTATTCCTTCCATCCAGCTGTGTTTCAGTACCTGCTATCCAACTTCCCTTTAGCACCCCTCTACCTCCAACCCTTCTTAGCCTCTACTAATTACTATTATTCATTCAGATGGACTTTTTTAAAAAAGCTTCCACCTGTGAGAAAACATGTGGCATCTGTCTTTCTGTGTCTGGGTTATTTCAGTTAATATAGTATTTTCTAACTTCATCCATGTTGCCGCCCATGGCAGGATTTCATTCATGGTGGAACAATACTCCATTGTGTACTGTTCCTCTCTTTTTTGGAACTACTGGACAATAATTTTATTTTCTTCTTCCCTGTTTAAAAACATATTTTTATTTTAATTGACACACAGTAATTGTACATATTTATAGGGTATATTTCAATACATGTATACAATATGTAAAGATCAGATCAGGGTAACTGGCACATCTACAACCTTACAAGTATTTCACATTTTCTTTATTCATTCCTCTGTTGATGGGCATCTGACTGATTCCATATCTCAGCTATTGTAAATAGAGCTGCAGTAAACACAGGGGTGCAGTTATTTCTTTGGTATACCAATGGCATTTCCTTTAACAATCATGAATTTTAAAGTTTGAACTCCTCCATGACGCAGTTAAAAGCTTGCTGGGTCCACACTGAAGTCATACGGAGAGGCTTGATACATAAGGTCCTAGAGTGTGTGTTTTTCACACTCTCACCTGGATGCTGAAATAGCAGATTGTGTGTTTGGTGGGCATGCGGCAGTCAGTCGGTAAGACAGACTGTGAGCCTGTCTGATGGGCTCTGAGTGCAAATGCTGCAACTCAAAACAAAACTAAGGAAACCCATCCTACAGACCAGAGGCCTCCTAGCAGGGAAGGGGCAGGTTGTGTTAAAAAAGTGTGAAGTGTTCTGCTGCAGAGGGAGCCTCGTCTTCAAGGACAGGTCTTTTGCACTGACATATGTGGAAATTTTTGTCTACTCTCTAGGTCTTATCTCTGACCATTCCCTCCTCCTGTAAGCATCACAAGTGATGAACGACAGGTGCAGGATTAATAAGGGTAGCATAAACCAAGACTGGGAGAGTAATATTTTTTAAGAGAAGGACAGGAGAGAGAGAGAGAGAGAGAGAGAGAGAGAGAGAGAATTAATTTTATTTAGTTTTTCATTTGGCTTTCGTTGCTCTGACCCATCGTTGTATTCGTGGTGCTGGGGTTCCACTCCAGCCCCTGGGAGATTAACTTTTAATCTAGGCTTGTCAAAACAACTACATGTCTATATTTATTGATTACATTGATTAAATAATGATTAAAATCTGTTAAATCTTTTGGGAACAAGGCAGACTTTTACAGATAAGCAAATTAAGAGAAATATAGTCAGATGTCTCTTCTGGATGACAGTACTTTCGATCTTGTTTGTTTGGAAGGAGAGCAAGAAAGGAGAAGTGGCAGAGGGCATGGAAGCTGGGTAGAACCAGATCATTCAAGGCCTTCAAGGTTATGACTAGGAGCTTGGATTTGATTCTGAGAGCAAAAAGAAGCTGGGGAAGGGTTTGACGCAGGGGTGTGTGACAAGAGCTCAGTTGCGTTTTTATGATCTTCTTTTGGCTGTGTGGGGTGTGGCCATCCTGGGTCTAGAGAGAAAGTGAATTTCCCCTTCTAATTCTTGTCCTGCAGCTGGTGCAAGTCTTGATTCCCGAGTGATGGTATAATGAACAGAAACAACTTACTGAGACAGGAAAGCAGCAGGACAGCACTGTGGTAAGGGGTGTCCACTGGCCACATTTCTTGCCAGCTAGCTAATGCTTCCAGAAAGATCACCTGGGATTTGAAGTCCACCCCTTTCTCTCCTGTGGAGACAGACTTCCCCCATTCATTCAGCAGATCAGCATCTGCTCTCTTAGCCAGGGCCTCTGCCACTGTGCCTTCAAGCAATTTATGGTGCAGAAGAGAGATAGAGCTCATCTTTGTCAGCTGGTTTTACTGCAAAAGCTCTTTTATTACCAAGAGGAAATTTCAGGATCCAAATTACATGCAAGCCTCCTTATCTTCTTTTGTTTGGAGCCATTTAATGATTTAAGCAGCCTCTGATTTTGTCCCTGTGTCTTGGCTGCAGGAAACCAGTGTGGATTCAGGTAACCCTACACCTCTGCACACCTGACTCTTTCTCTCTCCACCCTCCAGAGCTGGACTGAACCTGTTCAGCATATCTGTGTCTCTCCTGCTGCTTCTGAGGTTTCTGGAGAAGCAGAGTCCTTATGGGTGCAGGCCCAGAACTACCCTTTAGCTGCAGGCTGGGTGGTTTTCCTTGAATCCACCTAAACGCCAGACACTCAGCAGTCTCTGGATTTTGCCCATGTAGCTTGCTGGGCTGACTTGGCACACACTCC
>PVKS010041547.1:0-15953 GCA_004027875.1 Aplodontia rufa
ACACAAAGTCATGAATTTGCTTCCTGAAAGAGTCTTAAAAAAACAAAAACAAAACAAACAACAACAACAAGAACCCACATAAACATCAACAAATGTTATAAAGAAAAAAATCACAAAAAATGACATGTTGGTATGGGACAATGTATTTATACACAGATTCTTGTGAAAGATGAGAAAAATACATATTCCAAATAATTTATGAAATAAAAAGATAGAAAGTTAGAGGATAAATAAAAATGTGTAAGTGCTATAGAAAGAAAATTCATCTCATCTCCACCCCATTAATTTACATACTGAAACCTGAGCCCCCAATGTGGTGGCATTTGGAGGTGAGGCTTTGAGAGGTGATTAGGTCATAAAGGCAGAGATCCCACAAGTGGAATTTGTGCCTTTTTAAAAGAGGCCCTAACTGGTCCATGTAGTGCAGGCCTCTAATCTCAATGATGTGGGGGACTGAGGCAGGAGAACTACGACTTCAAAGCCAGCCTCAACAATTTAATAAGGCCCTAAGCAACTTAGTGAAACCCTATCTCCAGATAAAAAAATAAAAAGGGCTGGGTAGTGACTCAGTAGTTAAACACCCCTGAGTTCAATGCGAAGTACCTAAATAAATAAGACAGACCCTAATGGACTGGGGATGTAGCTCAGTGGTAGGGTACTTGTCTAGCATGTGTGAAAACCTGGGATCATCCCAAGAATCACACACACACACAAAGTAGATAATGCAAGATATCCTGAGGGGATAGATGATGTGTGCTTATGTGGAAGTGTGACAACAAACCCCTTCAATGTGTAAAACTATTAAAAAATAAATTTAAAAATATGTAAAACTATAATGAAAAATAAAATCTTGTTTAAAAAATAGAGGGAGAGGGATCCTGGAGAGTTCCCTCATCCCTTCTGCCATGTACGGGACACATCTAGTAGACAGCCATCTATGAACCAGGAAATGTGCCCTCACCACTCATGAAATCTAATGGTGGCTTGCTCTTAAACATCTCTGATTCCAGAGCTTTGAGAAATTGTATTTCTGAACGACCTGAGACAGAGAGTCTGATGCTATTATTACAACTTATTTTAGCAATCAAAGGGGTAGATATATCTACATTGCCCTTTGCTGGAGAGAGGAGTGGTTCTGTTCTGAAAAGGGATTATAGGCAGTGGGTTCCAAAGTAGACCAAAGGCCTTGATTTTATAGACATGGGTAGTTTATTTCAAGTACTTCCCATAACAGTCAATAAACAGATATGCATAAAGAATTTCCATAAATACATTTTTTGGGAAGAGTGCCAGGGATGCTTAACCACTGATCCACATCCCCAGCCCTTTTTATTTTTATTTTTTCTTTTGAGATAGGGCCTCACTAAGTTGCTTAGGGCTGACCTTGAATTTGTGATCCTCCTGCCTCAGGCTCCTGAGTTGCTGAGATTGCAGGCATATGCTACTGTGTCTGGCCAGAAATACATATTTAAAAAAGAAAAACTGCTTAAGTGTTGTCTTTGGAGAGAACTAGGGAAGTGAGGATACAGGGTTGGGACACTTTTACCATTCACTGTATACCCTTTAGAATCGTGTGAATTTTGTAACATATTTATATATTATCTATTGAAAAAATATTGATTAAAAAAGTAGAAGACCCAGTTCCTACACTTAAAAAAAAAATCATTGCACCTTTCTTGTATACTGTAGCCTCTGAGATTATTAAGTAGAAGTTAACCTAGGCAACACCATTTTGAATCTTATCCTCCATCTTAGAACAAGAACTACTTGATCCCTAAACCCTCAATCCACCTATCCTCAAACCCCTTACCCACCTAATCCCCAAAACCTGGACCCACCTATCCTTAAACCCCTGTCCCGCCTATCCCTAAAACCTGGACAATACTCCATCATCAAGCAGAGAAAAGTACTCTTCCCTGACAACTCCCCAGCAACACCCTAATCCTCTTTCCTCGCGCCCTCTAAGTTTACCCCAGTAGGGAAGTGGACAGCTGGTTCCATTCTCTCCTGGGCCCCTCTTCGCAGGTTTGTCTGGAATAAACCTGTGTTACTGTTGAGCCCTGACACTCTCCTCTCTTATTTCTTTCATTCACTTGACCTTGTAGAGATGACCTCTAATTTAACACTTATTCAATCATTATAATCTTCTAGAAGAAGAGTGCAGTTTTTGAGATTTGTGTTTAGAAGAGAACATTTTGGTCTCAGAGTGGAGAACAGATTAAAGAGAGGGCAGAATGGATGAGGTGGACCAATGCAGAGGCCATTGTCCCTGCCTAAGCAAGAATAGACAGTCATGCTGATGAGGATGTGGTGGGAAAGAGAGGGAGGCTTGGGAGATACTTACATGGCTTTGATACTGGAATTGAAAGACAAAGAAACTATCAAGGATAAATCCCAGTGTACAGACTTTTGAATGTATTAGCTATCTTCTATAGTGTGACAAATTATCCCAAATCCTAGTGGGATAAATATTTATGATGGGCATAGGGGCACACGGTTGCAATCCCAGTTACTCAGAAGTCTGAGGCAGGTAAACGGTAAGGTTGAAGCCAGACTGAGAAATTTAACTAGACTTTGTGTCAAAAGTAGGGTGCTTGCCTAGCACGCACAAGGCCCTGGGGTCAATCCCCAGAACTGAAAAAATGAATAAATATTTATTTATTTATGATCTTGAAGTTTCTGTGTGTCAAAAATGTGGGATTGGCTTAGCTAAGTTATTCTTGCCCAAGATTTCTTTTTTATTCAGTACTAGGGACTGAATCCAGGGATGTTCTACCACTGAGCTATATTCCCAGTCCATTTCAAATTTGTTTACTTATTTTTATTTCTTCTTCTTTTTTTTTTTAAAGAGAGAGAGGGACAGTGAGAAAGAATCAATTTTATTTAGTTTTTCATGGGTTTTCATAGCTCCAAGACTTTGTTGTATACATAGTCCTGGGGTTTGAACTCACATCCTCGCGCATGCCAGGCAAGTGCCATAACTGCTGAGCTACTGTTACAGCCCATACTTTTACTTCTTGTGGTGGTAGAATTGAACCCAGGTCCTTGCACATTCTAGGCAGCTACTCTTCCACTGAGCCACAGCCCCAACCAAATTTATTTTATTTTGAGACAGGGTTTCACTAAAATGCCTAGTTTGGCCTCAAATTTGCAATCCTTCTACCTCATTCTTCTGAGCCACTGGAATTATAGGTATGCACCACCTGCACAGGATTTTTTGTGAGGTTTCATTCAAGGTATCAGTATGGGCTACCTTCATCTGAAGGCTTGCCTGTGGCTGGAGAATCCACTTCCAAACTCGTGTGCTTTGCTGTTGGCAGGAGGCCTCAGTTCCATTTGGTCTACATGGACCTGTCCACAGGGCTTCCTCGATCTCCCTACAGCATGTTAACTGTCACACAAGATTTCAATGCTTATTGAATTAATATTTTTGTTTTGCTTTTTAAAAAAATTCCAAGGCAGGTGTGGTGGTGCTTATCTGTAATCCCAGTGAAGTGGTAAAAAGCCCCTGGGTTTAATTACCAGTACCTAAAATAAATTTTTAAAGCCTAAACATTTCAACCAGGCAACAGTCTATATTTATTGATCCATTGATCTTGTATTTATTAATGTATTAATCATTATTGCATACCTATTATGTGCCATGCAGTGTTCTGGGTGCTGGGACACAGAATTCACAGGGTTCTGTTCTCAATGAACTTGAATTCTAGTAAGGGAAGACAGGTTAAAAAAAATCTGGTAAGCAGAGGAAAAGATTTTTTCATCTAGTAATTAATATTGTACAGAAAATGAAACATATAAATGGATTAAAGTGGTAGAATGGACGTTACATTACATAAAGCAATCAAGAAAAACTTTTGTGGAGGGATGACATTTGAGTTTAAAGGGCAAGAAAGAGGCCAGTCACACAATGATTTGCAGAACAGTATCTCTAGGCAGA
Source organism: Aplodontia rufa (assembly GCA_004027875.1). Classification (NCBI taxonomy): domain Eukaryota; kingdom Metazoa; phylum Chordata; class Mammalia; order Rodentia; family Aplodontiidae; genus Aplodontia; species Aplodontia rufa. Next base: position 3,941 of record PVKS010041547.1, read on the forward strand.
GGGAACAGCAAGTGAAGAAAACCTGGAGGAGGAATGAGTTTGGTGTGTCTGTGGACAGAAAGAAAGCAAGTGTAACCAGAGCAGAGTGAGCAAATGGGAGAGCATTATAGCATGAAACTGAAAAAGAAGATGAAGACTATAAATCTTATCCAGGCTTAGCAGCCACGGAAAGAAGTTTAGTTTTTATTTTAACCACGTGGGAAGTCATTGGACATTTTTAAGCTGGAGTACCTATGTAATCTGATTTACCACTTTGGAAAGATTCATAGGGGTAGGCGGGTGTGGGTATGTTTGATTGCTGGGGCTGCCATAACAGAATTCTGTAGACTAGATGGCTTAAACAACAGAAATTTATTTCCTAATAGTTCAGCTCAGGAGGCAGAGGCAGGAGGAATGCAAGTTCAAAGGCAGAATCAGCCACTTAATGAGGCCCTGAGCAACTTAGTGAGACCCTTTCTAAAATGGAAAAATAAAACAAAAAGGGGTGGGAGCTGGGATGTGTCTCAGTGGTTAAACACCCTGGATTTGGGTACAGGGAAAGTCATTCTGTTTTGCTCTTCTCTTAAGCTAAGTGACTGTGGAGGTATTAAAGAACTAAATACATCCCCCCTGTTTTTTGGCACTGGGGATTGAAGCCAGGTGCTCTACTGCTGAACTACATCCTCAGGCCTTTTTGTTTTGAGACAGGGCCTTGCTAAGTTGTCCAGGCTGACCTTGAACTTTTTTTTCCCCCAATGAAACAATATAATATATTTATATTCTGAAAATTTTATTTACCCCCTAGAGCTCCTCCTAATTACACACCCTTGTTTCTCCCCTCTCCCCCCTCCTTCCCAATACATCTCTACGAATGCCTTAGGTAGTATGTCACTACAACTTTTCAGGGTTTAATACATGAGAGTTGACCTCCTTTCACAGTGGTCAGGATCCACAGATGAGTGAAGTCATTTGACTCTTGGTTCTCTGAGTTATGCTGACTTCAGTCAGCATGATTTCTTCCATAGCCATCCATTTACCTTCAAAGGCTGCTATATCATTGTTTCTAGTTGCTGAGTAGAACTCCATGGCATATATGTACGACAGTTTTTGGATCCATTCATCCAGTGAGGGGCATCTGGGTTGTTTCCATAATTTAGCTATTGTAAACTGAGCTGCTATGAACATAGATTTTGCTATGTCACTATAATGTGCTGATTCTAAGTCCCCTGGAAAAATACCCAATAGAGGAGTAGCTGGATCATATGGTGGATTCATCCCTAGTTTTTTGAGGATTCTCCACACTGCTTTCCAGAGGGGCTGTACCAGTCTGCAATTCCACCAACAGTGTGCTAGTGTACCTATCTCTCCAAAACCCCTCCAGCATCTATTATTGTTTATTTTCTTCATTTTTGCCAATCTGACTGGCGTGAGGTGAAATCTTAAAGTAGTTTTCATTTGCATTTCTCTGATTACTAGTGATTTAGAGCACTTTCTCATGTATTCATTGATTTGATCAATGTCCTCTGTTGAGAAGTTTCTATGTAGTTCTTTGGCCCATTTATTGATTGGGTTGTTTGTGTTTTTGAAATTGAGATTTTTGAGGATTTTGTAGATTATGGATATGAGGCCCCTTTCAGAGGAATCACAGCCCATGATTCTCTCCATTTCTGTAGGAAACCTCTTGACTCTTTTGATAGTTTCCTTGGCAGTGCAAAAGCTTTTTAGCTTTATTGTAAAAAATTAGAAAATCAGAAGCCACAGATGTAAATTCAGGTGTAGGTATTTATTGGGATTTGGTAATCCCGGGCCAAATTCACCTGCACCACCATAGTGAGAGTGGCTTCCCACTCTCACTATGTGACAGGCAGGCAGGGAAAATGGCATGCAGGGAAAATGGCACAGGACTTTGGCTGGGCAGCTGCTTTTATAGTTTAGAGAAATGAGGGAAGTTGATGAGGATGGCCTTTCGGAGATTGGCTGGTGGGTCCATCAATCTATTGGAGCTTGTCTGCCAGCATCTTGATCGGTAATTATTTTGGCAGGCAAGCTGCCTTGTGCCCTGCCTCCAGCCAGCTGCCTGGAATCCACCTAACATTTATGACATCCCATTCACTGACTTTTTACTTTATTTCCTTCACTTTAGGAGACATTTCAACTAAACTCGGGAACAAGACAAGGCTGTCCACTCTCCCCACTTTTATTCAATATCATTCTTGAAACCCTAGCAAGAGCAATAAGACAAGAGAAAGAAATCAAAGGGATATTAAAAGGAAGAGAGGTAGTCAAACTCTCCCTTTGTGCTTGTGATATGATCCTGTATCTGGAAGAATTAAAAAACTTCACCAGTAAACTGCTTGAACTTATAAACAGATTTAGCAAAGTGGGAGGCTACCACATCAACACCCATAAATCAATAGCTTTCCTATACACTAACAATAATAGGGCAGAGGAAGAAATTAGGAAATCAGTCCCATTCACAATATCCTCGAAGAGAATAAAATACTTGGGAATTAATCTAACAAGGGAAGTCAAAGATCTCCACAATAAAAACTAACAGATATTGAAGAATGAAATCCAAGATGACCTGAGAAGGTGGAAAGATGTTCCATGCTCTTGGTTAGGCAGAATTAATATAATAAAAATGGCCATTCTGCCAAAAGCACTATATAGATTCAAAGCAATCCCCATTAAGATACTATTGCCATTCTTTACAGATATAGAAAAAGCAATTCTCAAATGCATTTGGAACAATAAGAAACCCAGAATAGCCAAAACATTACTAAGCAAGAAAGAATAAACAGGTGGTTTTGCTATACCAGATCTACTATAGAGCTATAGTAGTAAAGACATCATGCTACTGGTATCAAGATAGAAAGGAAGATCAATGGAATAGAATAGAAGACCCTGAAACAAATCCACAAATCTTTAAGCATCTGATTTTTGACAAAGGGGGACAAAATATTACATAGAGGAGAGACAGTCTATTCAACAAATGGTGCTGGGCAAACTGATCAGCCACTTGCAGAAAGTTGAAATTAGACCCTTATCTTTCACCTTGCATGAGAATCAAATCAAAATGGATCAAGGAGCTAGGAATTAAACCAGCTACTTTGCACCTAATGGAAGACAAATTAGGTCCAACACTTCAACATTTGGGAGTAGGTAAAGACTTTCTCAACATGTTTTGTTTTGTTTTGTTTTAAGAAAGAGAGGGACAATGACAGAGAGAGAGAGAGAGAAGCAATTTTTTTTTTTTTTTAGTATTCAATTCCTCTGACTCTTTGTTGTGTACGTGGTGCTGGGGTTTGAACTCGAGAACTTGCACACGAGAGGCAAGCACCATAACCACTGAGCTATTGCTCCAATCCCCGTTAGGGTTTAACTGGCAACTGAAGGAAGGTAGGGTGTGGCTGGAAGAGGTGGGTCATTAGGGGTGACTTTGGGGTGTATATTTTGTATCTGTCATGGAGTCTTTCTCAGCTTCCTGAAGCCATGCCTTGAACCACCTCCCTCCACCACACTCTTCCACCATGATGTTTTGCCTCACTTCCAGCCCCAGGGAATGGAGCCAGCCTTGTATGGACTAAGACCTCTGCAACCATGAGCCCCCAAATAAACTTTTCCTCCTAAAATTGTTATTGTTGGGTCCTCGGGTCACAGCAATGGAAAAACTGACTAAAACATTGGACCCTCTACAAATTCTCAACTAATTTCTATTTCAGTCCCCACTTTTGAAGACCATAGTAAATCCTTGTCTGGAGTTTCTTAGAAGTTCTTCAGAGTGAGTCAAGTTGTGTCTCACATGTGTTCTCTTTTACAGCCTATGCTGACTATGAAATATGGGTCCTCCATCCTTTTAGTCCTAACCTAAAAAACAAAAACAAAAACAAAAACAAAAAAAAAAACTTGCTGAAATATCATCTACTAGGAAGTTACTTTTGGCCAAGATGGACATACCAAAACAGGATTATTCTCCTGCCCAAAACAACTAAAAAGGCAGACTAAATGCATAAAACAACAATTTTCAGACAGTCAGTGTGGGAGTGAAGAAAAGGAAAACACAGATGAGCCCCACAATGGAAACAGCTTCCTGTCTGCAGATAGTAAATGTATGTAAACGTGAGACAGGGGGAAAAGTTAGGCAATCAGAGTAGTCAGAATGTTCGAGTCAATCAAGGGAAAATCAGTTCTTTTTTCTATTAAGATGAATGTGACAACCCCCAATGCTAATAAGAAGGGTCTGGGGAGGTGGGTCCAGATGCAGACACTCCCTTCTGCTAAGCAAGGCACCACATTCTTTCTTTTAATGCCTGAGGCACAGACCCAAGGCTGGACCCAACCAGAATTTCCCTCACCTTGTGGGGGAAGGGAGAGCATGACCAATTGAAGGGAGAGCATCCTATGAAAAGGGCAAACCTAATTGCTTCTTCGGCTCTGTCCCCTTCTCCCACTCTGGGGGGAGTCTGCTCTTTTCCCTATGCTTTGCTTTCTAATATTTTCTTAAAATAAAATCTGTCTACTATGCTTGCCTCAGTGTACCTCAGATTTATTCTTCATCTCCGGAACACAAATCCAACTTTCACCAAATCTACATCTGGGATATGGATAAGATCACCCCCGAGGTAAGCTCTCTGCAAGGTACAGCTTACATCTTCCTGTTTCTTTTTTTCTGTAGGACAATAAACGGGGCATCCATCAGTCACTTAAACACAATTAGTGCAACCACATTTTAATTCTCAGATGACAGGTTTTACATCCTTTTACAGTTCCTAATCCCCTGCCTTGGTTTAGGCATGTTAGGCTCTGTAAGGGTCATTTCCAACTTTTATATCTTGGCTCAGTGCATGTCTGGTGTTAGCAGACAGTTGCCCCCCATACTGGTCAACTTTGTGTGCAAGGAGTTGAATGAAGGAGTGAAGCAGCTGAGGGATTCTGGCCAGGGCCACTCCCTGGTGGATCTCAAAGGATTCTCCCCAAACTCCTCTCCTGACAGCCCTTAGGGGTATCTTACAAGTAACCAGTTGATTGGATGGTGCTGAGTGGAATGCCCTAGAAATATTCACTTCTGTATGAGCCAAACTCTTCCTCCAATGCTCGTTCCTCCTGAGCACCCCCTTTCCTCACTGATCAGACTCAGCCATTGAGAAAAGGATATTTTACATAGAATTTGTCATAAGGAAGGGCCTAAGTCCCCTCTGTTCATAAACTGGGCCTTTACAAACTTGTAGAAAGACAACTCTGTGCTTTTTCCTTAGTGGATAAACTCTATTTAAACACCAGGCACTTAACAGTCAGCTATCATGGCTGCCAATCTTAAGACTCAGATGACAGTTTGACAGGCTTGCTAGACAGGCACGACAGATTCCCCTTTGCCCAGGCATTGGGAATGTTGATCCTGACTTGCCCCAGTTTCCTTTCTTGTGGGAGAAAGTTGGTGCATGGGACAGAGGAAGGCTTGAGACAACTGAAGGCGGCTGACTGGGATGACTCTCCAGAAATGGTCTCTTGTCCTGAGTCTGGCCCTAACAGCCCTCACGGTTACCAGCATTGCCACTATCTGTTTCTCTTTGTTTCTGACTGGCTTGGCCCAATGGTGGAGGGTATCCTCACCCACTGAATTTTGGATCCTGAGACAAAGACTTGGTCTGATCTAAGGTCTTTGGGAAATAGGTGAACCATTCATCCCAGAGAGGGTCACTTTCTCAACGGCTAGACTCTGAGTGTGAGCCAAGCAGTCTCTCCCTCTTCTGAAATGTTTCTAGTCCATCTTTCCCCAATAATCCACCTCTTACAAAGGGACCCCTTGAGAGAGATTGTCAAGATAGAGCTCACCTAGCTTTAATACCTTTTCTTCTGTAATCTTCTCATCTGGCAGGAAGAAATCAAAAAATTTTGTCTCAGAGGAAACCACCTCTCATCTCTCTTGGTTCAGGAAGCCAAATAGTTGATTTTCTCTAGTGGGGATCTCACCCAGGGCACTAACAGGCTTGCCTCCCACTTCAAATAGAAAATCATGGGCCTTGTGAATTTGAGAACTCAAGGAAAGGGAATTATGTAAGGCAAATTTTAAATAGGCACAACTAATTGGAAATATCCTCCCTTAGATTAACAGTCATCAAGAAGTTAATACGCTCCATGCTGAGTGAGGCCTCAGCCACTTCTCGTGAACTGCTGGCCGCTAGAGGCTCCAAGATCAGGAAGATACCCCTTAGTCAAAGAGGCAGTTTCCTTGGCACAGGCACCCATGCTGTTCCCTTTGCTCATTTTTTTTAACCAGGAGATGACCTAATCACAGTTGACTCTAGGCTGCTTTTCTACTGTGGGGCATTAAATGTTCTAGTGGCCAAGGGAATGCCAGTAATGCCACTAAGCCGGGATTCTCTTAGGTCTTTGGCATGTGGCAAACGAAAGCCTTTGCATCCTCACTGGTAAGATAGGATTAAATCCAGCAGGTATAGGGAGAGGGGAGGTGGGATTGCTGACTATCAGAAGCCCCCTGGAAAAGGATGTCCACATTAGGTAAAAAGACAGTCTCTCTGGCACGGGCAGGCACCTGAGCGCTGCTCTTTTCCTCTTATTCAGGTGGGAGCTTCAGTCTCACAAGTTATGCCAGGTTCCCACTAGCCTGCATAACCCACAAAGGCCCAAGAAAACACCTTATTTTCTTGGTCACCAGAGAAAAGTATTAACTTTCATATCATTTTGCAGCTTAGTTTGTTTGCAAAAGGGAAGGAAATGCCTGCTAATTATCTGCCTGATAGCCATCTAAAATGCAAACTACATAAGCTAGCACCTAAACCAGCTTAGGACAAGAGAGGAAAAAAGCTTAAAGTGCAACTTTTAAATTCAGGCTACTGTTTACTCTTTCCTGCACTTTGAGATTCTAGCAGGAGAGATAGATGGAAAGGATCTGGAAAGTCAAGATGTTTCAGGTTCTAAGCCTTAAGAGACACTATATTCTTATACTTTTGGAGATAATGTAACAGGGACTCAGCTTCAAGAAGTTGATAGGACAGGCCCAAGAATATCAGGACAAACTAATTCCTGCAGAATTTTCTCTTCTCTTTTCTTCATTTGGACACAAAGATGGAAATTGGAAAGATTCCATATAATTTTCTTTATTCTTTAAAGAAAGAAAGAAAGAACGCAACTTCCTGAGGATTCATTCTTTTAATACCTGGGCTAACTCTAACTCTGATTCAAAAGTACACTCTGGTCTGCTAAAGATGTTTACATGCTTCTATAATAGAATAAATACAGCCATTTCATTTTTTGGGAGATTTGAGCTCAATTTTACTGGTGAATTCACCTATCATTTTGTATACCTAAATATATTTTTCAGCCAGTCTTGTTTTTATCTAACTAAAGTTTTTAATTGTTTTTTTTTCTGCTGTCTTCATTCAAAAGGAATTCAAAGAAAAGCTCTAAAATCTGTCTTTCCTGTTGGTTTTTTTTGTGTGCACACCTGTCCTGTTTGTGTTTAGGTATGTTATATGTTGTGCTCAACATGGTATAAAATTGACTTATAGATGAGTGCTCATAAATTAAAAAAAAAAAGAAAACCAGACCCAAATCACTTTTAGTTTATGTGACTTAAGCGTTTAAAAAGAAGTTCAATCTAAATCATTTAAACCTAAGAGTAAAGATGTGTTTAAGATTACTAGCTCACATGTTTTTCTAGGTGGTCAATCAATAGAATGTTGGTTTCTATAAATGTTTAGAGTGTAACATTCATTGCTTCTAGGATTTTTCTTAAGCAGAAAAAGATGGTTTATATTTGACTGATATCACAGGTAACCTAAAGTTAGCAATTAAAAACTGAGTAAATTAGGGACTGGAGCTCAGTGCCTTGGTGGCTCAGTGCTTACGGTGCTTGCCTGGCATGCCCCAGGATGTGGGATAAAACCAACAACACCACATACACAATGAAGTGTCAGAGCAACAAAAGCCACATGAAAAACTAAACAAAAATTGATTCTCTCTGCTTCTCTCTCACTGTTCTTCTCTCTTTAAAATAAAAAAAGAGTAAATTATATTTAAAATAAATGGGATTAATTTCCATAAATGTGTTTATTAGAGGAGACATCTGATTAATTTGCAAAGTCAAAATGTTAAAACATCATTGGTAAGTAAATTTGGGTACTCTTAACTTCTTAAATTCTATACGGTAACATACACTTGGGTTTATTAAATGTGATTTTATAGGCTGATAACTAAAAAATATAATTTAAGATTGTTTTTTCTGGATCTTCACTGAAAGCAAGGTTATTAAGAGTTAAAATTCAAACCCCCCCTCCTTCCCCCTTTTAACAAAAAAAGAGTTAAAATTCTAATAGGTTAATTCTATATGCAAAGATTATAAAAGGTTTCAGCTGTGTATCAATTAAAGTACTGTACTATCATAAAGTATTTGATCTTATTAAGAGGTGTAATTGAAAAGATCCAGAAATTTTATAAGGATTGTTTCAAAATGTAAGGTTATATAAAAAGGTATAGGTATGGAAAAATATTTTGGTATGGAACTTGGAATGAAAGAAATGTTTCTGGATGAGAAAGTAAACAAGTTATAGTGTCTAAGTTACTTGCAGAAGGTTTGTGGAGGGTAAATCTCAAATGTCTGTGTGGGATTAAATTAAATATAATTGGCACAATCAGTTAAAGTGATTTAAGGTTTCCCTTAAGTTCAAATACTAATATATGGTTATGAACCAGAATCTAATTCTATGTGTTGATGCAATGGGAGTTTCTTAAAACATTGATCTGCTCTTATCAAAATAGTTCCTGGTGTTAGGTTTTATTACTTAGGAAAACTAAATCCTAAAGGAATTATAGTTTGTACCTGTTTTAAAACCTGTTAAATTATTACTTCATAACATTAAGTGAACAACTGTTTTTAGGTTATTACAATATAGCTGATACCTTAATTTATGTGACTAGAACCATATTTAAGAACTAGATGTTTATCTGAGCCTTGTTTAAGTGTAAGTTTATAAAATATAAATTTATGTAGGGTTACAGACAAGGTAACCAGTATCCTCTCCTTTACACATTGTATCTGATATAAAAGGGTCATACTGCCATTTCAAAACCTGGGTTATATCTGTTTGCTTTAACTACATAAATGTTTCATTGTTATACATCAGATAATAAGTCTATCTATGATCATCAACACTTTCCTAAATTTAGAAAATTTATAGCTAGTGCTAAATCTGTGTAGACCTGTGATTATTGTTATAATACACTATGGATTCTAAATTTTTTTTCAAAGGTTAAATTTAGTTAATATAAGGACATCTGTGTAATCAATACTGGCTTCTGTTGTGTATTAGATTTATTCATCTCCTCCAGGTGTATAAATCTTTTAAGGTGTAAAACTTAGGACAGCATTTTACCAAGCTGGTGTTTCTAAACTAAAGTTGTTTGTAACAATGATCTTCTTCAGGTTTATATGGAAACAACAAATTTAATTTGGTATTTATTTATGCCATTTAATATTTATAGTTGGATAAGAATAACTTGACTCTTTACACTGGGATAAAATTTAGCTGTATTTATGGAAAGTAATAAGGAGAGCCTAATTTGTTTAAAGATTAGCAATGTGGAACATAAAAACATTTTGCTACCCTTTCCACAAAAAGGAGCCCTCTTAGCTTTCGTTTGATTTATGTTTGAGATGTAAGGTTTGTGTGTTAACTAATACTTACATAGACTCAGGGAAATAACTATCTTTCTGGAAAAACTCAGAGATGCATTGAGAAAACACATCATCATGGACCCTGAAGTCCCATAGAGGGCTACATAATTTCAAAGGACAAATTTATCATTCAGATGGCCCCAGACATTTGGAGGAAGTTACAATAATTGGAATATGATCCTGATCAGTCTTTAGATAACACCCCCAGCTTGCAACCTCCATCTTTTATAACAATGATCAGGAGAAGAGGAAAGAAAGGGAACATAGAGACTGGAAAAAGCCGAGGCATTGGTTATGGTACTGAAAGGAGTAAACTTCCAGGATAATAAAGGAGAGAAATGGAATGGACCCTAAAACACAAAAAGGACTTGTTTTCATTGTGAAAAAGGGGAATATCACCTGCAGGAATGCCAACAGGTCAAGCAACCACCACCAAGGCCCTGTGCTGTCAAGGCAATCACTGGAGGAATAAATGGCCCCAGAGGTGCAGGCCCTCGGGTCCAGAGTTCCCCACACAGGCCTGATGGGGCTGAGGTCATACTTAATGGCTCCCATAACTCCTATCACCATGCATGAACCCTGGGTATGCTTCTCCATAGGGAGCCAAACAGTCCGTTTCCATTTAGACACTGGCGAGGGCTTTTCCGTGCTTGTCTCTTTCCCTTGATTCCACTCTTCTAATACTGTGATAGTGCAAGGAGTGTCTGGAGGTCCTGTGACTAGAAACTTGACTCTCCCACTTAACTGTACAGGATGACGTTTTCTCATGCATTCCTGATAGTCCAAAGAGTGTTCTACCCCTTAAGGGAAAGATTTACTTTCAACAATTCAGGCTTCCATCATGATAAATCTAGGGTCCCTGGGACCACTATGCATGCTGCTATTAAAATGTGATATAAACCCTGAAACATAGGCCACTAAAGGCAGATTTGGGCAAGCCCAAAGTGCAATTCAGTTAAAATAGCCTTAAAGTATCCCTCTGTTTTCCATGCCAGAGGCAATGCCTATTTCAGGAGTCCAAAAACCAAATGGGGAATGGCGTCTACTCCAAGACCTTAAGGTAATTAATGGAGCAGACATTCTCCTCCACTCTGTGATGCCTAATCCTTATACTCTCTCATTTGAGATCCTAGCTACTGCTATTTAGTTTACTGTATTAGATGCTTTTCTCTGTACACCCCTAGACTCTCAATCACAATACATGTTTGTCTTTGAGGAGCCAAAAAACAGAGCTGGTGCTCCCTCTCTTAGACTCAATGTTAATTTTCATTCTGACATTAACTTTTTGATATCTTAGTTCAGCTGATCCATTCCAACTTAAAATCTGTTGAACTCCTGATGGTGATGAAGATGGAGCCACCCACCAGCACTACAGATAGCTCTAATCATGGATTCCCTAATTGACCAGAACATTCTTAGAAGGAAACTGAAACTTCTTGTCCCTCTTCGAACCTTCTCAGACAGAAGTAGTCATAGAATGGTCCTTGACCAATTTCCCGTCTTTTACAGTGGTAAAAGTTTCCTTAATTAGAAGGGGGCAATGAGACAAGGGGAAAAGTTAGGCAGTCAGAGTAGTTAGAACTTTCCAGTCAATCAAGGGAAAACCAGTTCTTTTTCTTTTTCTTTCTTTCTTTTTTTTTTTTTTAAAGAAAAAGAGACAGGGAGCTGGAGCAGTGGCTCTGCGGTTATGGCACCTGCCTGGCGTGCGCAAGTACTTGGGTTCAAACCCCAGCACCACGTACACAATGAAGTGTTGAAGCAATGAGGGTCACATGAAAAACTAAATAAAAAATCCCTTCTCTCTTTCCTTCTCTCTCTCACTATCCCTCTTTCTTTAAAAAGAAGAGAGAGAAAGGGACAGTGAGAGAGAGAGAGAGAGAAAGAAAAGACAGAATCAACTTTATTTAGTTTTTCATGTGGCTTTCATTGCCCAGACACTTTGTTGTGTACATGGTGCTGGGATTTAGAACCCATGTACTCATGCATCACAGGCATGTGCTGTAACCACTGAGCCACCACTCCAGCCCACAGTTTTTTTTTCTTTTAAGCTTAATTTGATATCCCCCAATGCTAATAAGAAGGGTCTTCCCAACATGGGTCCAGATGCAGACATTCCCTTCTGCTAAGCAAGGCACCACATTCTTTCTATTGATGCCTGAGGCACAAACCCAAGGCTGGACCCAACCAGAATTTCTGGTCCCCACGTTCTAGTCCTAGGTTTGGGGGAAGGGAGAGGATGACCAATTGAAGGGAGAGCATCCTATGAAAAGGGCACACCTAACTGCCTCTTCAGCTCTATCCCCTTCCCCCACTCTGGGGAAGTCTGCTCTTTTCCCAATG
>PVKS010041548.1:0-16028 GCA_004027875.1 Aplodontia rufa
ATTTAAGCCTCAGTTCTGCAAGATGTTTCCACAGTTTTCCTCTGAATCCTGTTATATCTCATATATAAATTATTGTTGTATTGCTTAGTTTGTAATTTGAGTAAAGCTGAAAATATGAAGCTCTAATAATTTTTCCCCTTCCCAATCTCTTGCCAAACTACGTCGGGCATTAAGATGGTGGGAATCAGCGTAGTGTTTTTGTGTCTTTGTTGAGGGTGAAAATAACAAGCATGGTTGAATCCTTGAGACTTTTTTTTTAATAGAGGAAAAGCACAAGGATAGAGATCAAAGAATTCTGCAGGTAAAGTGGATTTGGATGATCTGTTTATAGCTATTGTCTGATAATACTAACAGATAAATCAGTTTCTATGATGGTGAAATTTTAGAAACATCCATTAAACCTCCTGATGGATGGTATGTAGTGAATACATTGGCCATGTGCTTTCTGGGCCAGCATGCCACCCAGGTCTAGCCTGGGTTTTGCTCACTGATTAGCATGGTGCACCTAGACAGGTCACATCTCCTCCCTGAGACTGATCTGTAAATTGCAGGGGCTGATAAAAGCATCTTTTTGCTGAGCATTTTGAACTTTAGAAATCTTTAAAAGGTGTGTAGGGTTCTTTCTGCTGTAAAAGAAACCTAAAGACCAAGTTAGAGTTAAGTAAAGTGAGTTTTGAACAAACCTCTTCCTTTACTACTAAGAGATGTTAACCATAAACATGTGAAAGAAAAATGGAAGTGCTTAGCTCCAAAATACTGCTTAGGGAATGCCTAATTCATTGCTTTGTAAAACACGGTGCAGTGATGTTGAAAGGCACGATCAACTCTATTCTCTCCATTCTGCAAAGACTTTACTTGCTATTTCTTTAGCATTGTTAGGTAAATGCTAATCACCTCTCCCTCTGAGAGTCAAATCTAGACACAAAAGAACCTGAAGAAATCTTTATAATGCCCTTTGCAACCTGAAGTTTTAATGGGAGGTTTGCGGAGTGCTGACATTCTTTCCGAGATCACTTTCATTCTTCAGACACTAAGGCCAGAGCCTAGGAAACAGATTCTGGTCAAATGGGTCATTCATATTTGCTATTTAAAAATGCATGTCTCCTATAATGCAGAGAAAATACTTAGTCACTTGAAAATTTTCTTGCAAGTGTACTTATATATTTTTTAATTTTGAAATTGAAGCACAATAGACTAACCTCGTAAATTTATCTGTTAACTGAATCCTCTCAGACACTAAGTAGAACACGCTGGGACTGTCAGGTCCACATCAGAAACCTGGGCACAACTGCAACCCTGGCATGCGAGAGAGTCAGGAGAGGTGTCTTGTACACAGTCAGTCTGGTAGCCGAGCATAAAGACAGTTTCAGCCCAGAGCTCTGTTCTCTCTTTTATTGATCCTACCCTCTTAGCCTGCACCACCACTGTATTCCAGGAGGTGAAGCTTTTCCTACAGGTCTGAATCTTCCAGAGTAGCACATCCTGATGTCTTAAGGTGTTTCTTACCCAGGGAAGACTTTAAGAGGAGACCTGGCTCCTGTGGGAAACTAGTTCTGCAGGCTACGTCATTGTCATTAGCTGTGTTTCCCCCTTGTGATGTGAGTCAGATTTGGCCCAAAAGAAAATCTTTCATTGCCTTTGGTTGCTGGTGGAGTGACTTAGTTTGTGGTGCTGGTTCCTTGAATGGGCTCCCTTTCACTTGCTTTTTGCCCCCCCTACTTCCTTGCTTGTTTCTGGAATTTCTCATATAGATACTTTTACCTGAGTAACAGCATTTTAAAAAAAATCTATCGGTGCATAATAATTATACATAATGGGATTTATTGCTTCATATTCATACACTCACAATATAACAGTGTAGTTTGGTAAGTTAACACCTTTTCAGGGGGCTATGCAAATGATTGTTTAGGAGTAAATGTTGAACAAACTGCTCCTGATGGAGTGACACATGTCAACCCTGAGTGTAATTAAAAGCAGACCTCCTCCATCACACGGTCTACCGTTTTCACTTGAGTCAAGAGCAGGAGTGTCTCTGAAATAACTCCCAGTGTTGTGCTGTGTTCTCCTCTGCTGCCCGCACGAGTAGTAGACCCTGTCTCCATCCATCCTTCCTATGAGGGTGTCCTAAGGCAGGTGCCCTAGAACTTCCACACAGTATTGTGGATGTTGTAAAGAAGATGCTAGCCCATGCTATCATACCTGGCAGGCTGGTATTAATACCCATGTCAGAATCAAGGGAAGAAGAAAATCTATGAAATATTGACAGGAGTCAAGGGAGAAAAGGTAGTCACGTTGGAGATCAGGGAGGTCAGCAGGCATGGTGCAAGGACTAAGCGTCTCTTCCCAGGATGATAAAGCCTGCAGTCTGTCATTGGATCACGCCGGGTTTGGAGTCCAGGGATTGTATTTATCACAGATTCTAATAGGAGATTTCTAGAAAATATTTTCTTTTCCCTCATTTGTAATGGTGCTGAGCAAGATAACTTCCTCCTTAGTAGTCTGTCATGACATTACTGATCTGTCTTTTAATTTTAAAAGATTTTTGCATTTTGCTTTTTCAAACATATCACTTTTTCATTACTTAAAAAAAAATCCAGTGTGTCATGTTCCAATGAGATGACATTTAGTCATATGAATGTATGGATCATCTGACTTTGGAATTTCTTGTTCTGGGTTAGATCCTTTGGAGTGCTTCATATCAAAATTTTATGAGAGTCCTGGGGAGGCCTTCTCGTCCTAGCCTGGCTTTGCTGGTGACTGGCCAATGTTGCAGTCTGCAGTTAAGCTTTAGGATGTGAAGTAACCCATGGTGCTGGAGGCACCATTATTCTCATTATTGTTGGGTTAGATCTGTCGAACTGGGTGCTTGTTTGATTTCAGTAAGTCAGATTAGATTATATAGCTGTCCCAGAAAGTCCCTCTCTTTCTTGCACCCATGGGAAGTACAATGAAGTGAGCTTCAACTCTATGATTTGGAAATCCACACCAGGGCGCACCATGGTATTTACAGTAAGCAGTAAGACCTTCTCTAGAGCCCAGATCCCTAGCAGCTTAAGACAAGGGAATTAATTCCTGCTACCAATTTTTGACCCTAACACTGAGTCCTTTTTCTTTCTTATAATGATAGAAGCAGAAGTGGTAACAGGATCGTGCACTGCACTAATGGAACAGTGAAGGAGACTTTTATTCTTGGCCAGGAATAGGAGGAGTAGGAGATAAACTCCCAAATCATCTTCCTACCCCTGCAGGTTAGGAGGTAGCAAAAGATAAAGGAGAGGGAGGGATAGGCTAATAAAGGAGAAGAATATTCATGTTTTTTTCCTTCCCCCTGGGAATGGGTGGAGATTTTCCCAGAATTTCAGGTACCACTTGTTTTTTTGCTCCTTTTTTGGTCCTTTCAGGTCCTTGTCTTAGTGTTGAAGGAACGTGTTATTTAGCGTGCAGGTGAGGTTGTTATGCAGGTAGAGGATGTCAGGAGACACTCTGGCACCTGTCTCAGATCTAGCCAATTTTAGCTAGCCCACCTGAAGGGGAACGTCTGGCCTCAGACAGTTTGTCCTCAAAAATAAGTAATGTTAGAGCAGAGTAGAAGTTCAGCTGGGTCCCCCAGGCAGTACAAGATTAGGGCAGGGTAACAGTCCTACTGAGCTTTTTATTACAGTTTTCCACCAGGATCTCCCAACATAAGTGACCCTGAAGGATTGGAGTCCTGCCTAACAAACTGTGGCAAGCATATGGGTACAGGAAAATGCTTTTTTGGAGAAGCAGCTCTTTGCTGCCCTTGAGAGGGACAGTTAAAATACCAGTTATGACACTTTTCTTCCTCGATTCGCTTTTTTTTCCTCTCCATTATTAGGGATTTTTTTTAACTTTTTTTTTTTTTTTTGGTTCAGCATCATATTACATAGCGAATGGATTCATTGGTTCACATTCATACATGAATATAGATTGACAGAGTTGCTTAAACACGATCCTTGTCCAGGATCTCCTCCCCTGCCTTCCCCACTCCAATCATGACTCCTCTGTAGTTCCCAGTTCACTTTCTTAAAAACAGGTAAAATAGGCTCTCCAGAATACTTCTGTTATGATTGGGCAGTGTCTCTAGGGGCCTTTGTGTGCCTCATCAACCTCCTGCTATGATCTCTTAGGCCCTGATTAAATGCTACTTACGTACAGCAAGAACTTAACTCTTAAAATTAGAGCTTAAGGGAACAATGTGCTTGTATCTCTGTACCCACAAAAACTCAACAGAGTGACAGTGGAACTCAGATCTTCAAAGACACAGTGAATGAGAGGATGCTCTCAAGATTATCAGGAAAATGTGAAAGGTGGAAAGCAGCTAGCCTTGTTAACATTAGCACCCCAGGAAAAACAGAAACCAAGCCCCTGCAGACCTGGGAGCAGAAGAGTGATTTGCCCCCCAGAACCTGGGAGAGGCCCTGGGATGAGAGATGCTTACTATCTCTCAGGGCAGTGGATCAAAACAGGAGGATCCCTTAAAGGCTCTGAAATTAGTAACTGGGTCCCTAAGGCGCTCTCTCACTGCTAGTCACCAAGGGACCCTCCCCCCACCATTTTCTCCTCCTAAGCTGAGTTTAACCAGAGGCTTTGGACTTAGGAGATCAGGCTCAGTTGCAGCCTGCAGTTGACCCCATATTACAGATGGAGTGAAAGTGTCAGCACTTCCGGAAAGGAGACTCCTCTCCCATGAAGAAGCAGAAGACGTGGCATCCAGTAAACAGGAAATCTGATAGCACAGATAGAGGGGTTCCCCCAGAATGATGGTAAAGGGGAGCTCTTGGACCACAACGGTGCAGGAGCTAGCAGCCAGGCAGTTGAGACTGGAGTGGGAGCAGGAGAATTCTACCAGGGTCTGCAGAGAGTTGCAGTGCATAGAGGAAATGGGTTCGTAGGAAACCAAATGAAAAACAGGAAAATGAGGTGACCATAAATTCCAGGGAAAGCAAAATGTTTACCAAAAAGGAAATATGGCATAATGTAACACACAGCTCAGCTGAGAGTTATCTGTATGGTCCTTAATGTCATGGATGCTGAAAATGGATGAATCTTCACAGTGTGTTATAATTTAATAAAAAGATTGGGAGGGAGAAAAAACAGAGTGTGTATGTGTGTGTTTAAGAGTAAAGGCACTTAATAGTCTTTTTTTCAGCGTTCCACTGTTGAAAATTCATGGTGCTTATTGAAACCGGAACCCCCCCCCCCCAAAAAAAAAGGAGCTAGGAGCCATGGCACACACCTGTAATCCTAGCAGCTTGGGAGACCGAAGCAGGAGGATCACGGGTTCACAGGTTTGAAGCCAGACTCAGCAACTTAGCAAGGCTCTAACCAGCGTAGGCCCTGCCTCAAAATAAAAAGGGCGCAGGGGATGTGGTTCAGTGGTGAGGGCCCCTGGGTTCAATCTCAGATGCCTGCCCCCTTCAAAGGAAAAGAAAACCCCAAAAAGGAGTTGAATCAAGGTTACCTCCAGACAGCAAGAATCAGAGATAGAGTTTAGAGTTTTATGTTATTTTCGTTGTATGCCTTTTGGTATGGAAATGATATACCTGTGTTGGCTTGGGAAGATTTTTTTTTTAAGCAGGAATAGGAGATTAAACAGCATGAATAGGTACTTGTGAGACTTGAGTAATTTCCAGTGACTGGAATGATTTGTGAATCCTAATTCACTTTGCCTTTAGCAAGCAATAGGCAGGGGAAAAAGTTAGATTCTTTCCTGGAGTGTCCTCCAGACTTAGGCAGCTGGAGCCTGTTTTGCTGCTGCTTGCCCTCGGTTTTCTGTTTACAGTGAAACAGTTTTTATTGATTGCCCATGCTACCTCCTTTGATGGAATGATGATGATAATACTGTTTTGCTCTTTTTTTAAAATATTACTTTCTTTCTTAGCAAATGAAAAACTGGCAATTCTGTGTAGTTCCCCAAAAACTTCTTTTGAAAATTTTGTTTATAAAATCTGAAAGCCTAGAATCTCCTGAATTAGATTATTTAATTTGGTTGTATTGATTGTTGTAGATAAAATCCACCTCCATTTGGTCTGTCTTCATTGCTTTGTCTAGTGTATGGAAATGACAGGGAACAAATGCCAGGCCTGGTGTTCTTTCTAAATGTCAAAGTCCTCTAGGGATTTTTTTTTTAATCAAGCCATTTATTAAAAAGGACTCAGCTTTTTACCCAGCAGTTTTTTTTTTAACTGTACACATTAACTTCATCATCATGTTCATAATCATTAAAAATAGTTGATCCTTCTTCTCAGGTATTTAAAAAATACTGCATGTAATTTACAAGGTCATTTGAAATTTGCTTTTCTTATGTTCTCAGATCATAAAGCATTTTTAGGGCATATACCTGCTATTCTTAATAACTCAGTATTATCAATGAGAGGGATCTAATAACAGATTATAGTATGTACAATCCAATCCAGAATCTTCTTTGAAAATATAGGTTTTGGTTGTATCTCTCAACAGCATGAATTAGCCATCCAAATCGAGATAATTTTGTGATAAATAACACTTCCAGAGGATCAAAGTGTAAAAATTTAAAGGAAACTGGGTAAATGACTGTGAGCACAGGGGACTCCCGATGTGTGCCCGGCTCTGACAGGAGGTCCATGTGCTGAAGAGTGGTTTGGCAGTTAACCTTGCTCTCCTCCTTGGAGGAAGGTGTTTACCAGGGCTTCTGCTACGTCCAGGCCCTAAGGGTTTCTATCTTAAATCACGTCCTGGTAATGTTTTGGGACACTTGTTTTTAATGTCTACTTAAAATCCTCCAGTGGTTACCAGCATGCCCAGAATAAACTCCTGATTGTGCTCTGCTTAAAGGGCCCTATGTGACCCACTTACCTGTTTGCCCTGCATCTGGAGCCCACTGTGCACGACCACACCCAGCCCTGACTGTTCCCCAGGCCCACCCGGCGTAGTTACGCCCAGGAACTTTCACCGCTCTCTACTACCTGTGCATGGCTGCTCCTGGTCATTGAAGCCTTACTTTTCCTTGCAGATAGGCTTTCTCAGACCATCCAGTCTGAAGCTACTGTTTTGAATTATCTTCATCACCTTCTAATAATTATCTGATGGTCTACCAGAAAAGCACAGAATTGTTAGCTATTTGTTTTCTTTTTGGTACCAGGAATTGAACCCAGGGGCACTTAACTATTGAGCCACATCCTCAACCCCTGTTATTTTTTGAGACAGAGTCTCACTAAGTTGCTTAAGGCCTTGCTAAGTTGCTGAAGCTGGCCTCAAACTTGTGTTCCTCTTGCCTCAGCCTCCCAAGCCTCTGGGATTACAGTTATACACCACAGTGCTCAGCTATCTATCTAGTTTTTAAATTCCTTTTATATCTGTTTGACCTCAGCGGAAATCTAAGTTCTGTGTTGTCCCCACTGGATTCGCAGTGCCTAGATTAGTGTCTGGCAGACAGCGCTTACTATCTACGTGTTCAGGGAATATATGAATGAGTTAATGGTTTCAAGAGATGATTTACACTGCTAGAAGTGTTACAACTGTTAGGCTGTACTTGTTCATGTTAGAAAATGAATTATCTTCTAGTAGTTATAAAATATGCTGTTATACTAATAGTGTTAGATTACTATATACAATAACAAATGCATTGTAATTAATATCTAGTAATTATAAAATTTCATTTTATATTAACATATGTCATGATAAAATATTTGTTATTGTTATTGGACAATAGAGTAATATAAAGATGAATTTAACAAGGCGTGTCCTGTAGGCACTTGGAGCAGACAGATCATAAAAAATCAGTGGCGTTAAAGGAGAATTTAAACTGCTGATCATCAAATCGTGTACACTGTGATCAGAAGTTTTCTTAGCTGTGAACTTCAGATATCTTTCCATGTGAACATGTTATTTTCAAACAAACTAACGGATCTTAAGCTGATATAATGAAGTAAATGCTAAGGAATAACATGGATAGCATTGCTTAACTTGATTTCTGTTTTTTAGCAATAACAAGGCATTTATTGGAGTTGCAAAATTTATCTCTCAATCACATACTAAAGTATATGTATGCATAAATAATATTTACATATGGTGTTAGTATTGTGTTGAAGTATGGAAGTTAAAAATACAGACTGGCTTGGGATGGACTTGTCTTCAGATCCCAGCTGTGCTGTATGACCTTCAGCAGGTTACTTAATTAGCCTTCATGAGCAGTAGTTACGTCATTTCTAACAGGGGACTCGTGTAGGTGTCGTAAGGGTTCACTAAAATTAAGTGGAAGTAAACCATTTAGCCGAGTGCCTTACATAGTGTGGACTCGTTGATAGTTATCATTGGTGGAATATCAACTATTGGGAAATAGCTAGACCATCATCAGAGTCAGAAATAACATCAGAGAAACATCACCTGTGTAGAAGTTTAGATCTAAAACATTAACTGCAAGGCACGTGTTGCTATATCTATTTAGTGATTCTTAACTGTTTATTTCTAGCAGTTTTCTGGTCCCATCTTCTTTTTTTTTTGGTACAAGGGATTGAATCCAAGATTGCTTAACCACTGAACCATACCCCAGTCCTTTTTTTTTTATTTTTTGTTTTGAGACAGGGTCTTCTAAGTTGCTTGGGGGCCTTGCTAAGTTGCTGAGGCTGACTTTGAACTTATGGTCCTCCATCCTCAGCCACCCAAGCTGCTGGCATCGCAGGCATGCACCACCATGTCTACTTCTGATCCCAAATTTCTGTTCAGAATTTCAAAACTGGTGTCCTGTTGGACAACAAACGTGTTTGTCTGATCCACGGTGTTTTTTGTTGATCTTTTATTCACCACACCTAAATATTTACCAGCCTTGAGCAATTTGTGCTTCCAGAATAGTAGTAGTAAAGTTAGATCCCAGCTAGTTGAAATCAGGCTATCTATGGTTGAGTGCTTTCTCCCCGTTTTTGTGGAGTTTACTCTGATTCCCTGAAGTCTCTCTCTGGCTTTCTTGACTCATTTATACTCTCTCCTAGTCCTGTGGATACTTGAGTTATAACTCATCTGTTTTTGGTGATGAATTGGCATTTGGACTTGGTAGTCAAACCAGTTCGTTAGATGTTTACGGTTTTAATAAGGGGATTGATTGGGAAGAGATATGATAGAATAGTCTGGAGTTGATGTTCTCTAATTGATCTGGGCTGTGTAGATGTATGGGTTTTAATAAGGGGATTGCTTGGGAAGAGACATGATAGAATATTCTGGAGTTGATGTTCTCTAATTGATTTGGGATATGTAGATGTATGCGTGTGTTAGAAGTTGTCTAGAGGTACACTAAAGATTTGTGCAGCTCACTTCATATCAATTATATCTGGAAAAAAATCTGTAAACAACCTTGAAGTTTTCTTCTTGATAGTGTTTATTATTAGAGCTTTATAGTTATACATAATAGTTGGGTTCATCCAGACACTCATACATGTGACATAAAATTAATAATATATGTACTGAAGTATTTGGAGGTAAAGTGCACCAAAGAATAAAATAAAATGATGAAAGATCAATGGATAGGTGATAAACAGATGATACAATAAGCATAGCAAAAGGTGGATTGTAAATATAGGTGATGGGTATATCAGTGTTTAAATCACAATTCTTTTTTCTCTTCTATATATTTGAAAACTTCTAAAGAAAATTGTAGGGAAAATGTTTCAATCCAGATATTTTACTCTTAGGAATCTATGCCATAGAAATAAAAGCTTCAGTCCATAGAAAAGTGAAAAAATACATTAAAAGGTGCGTTCATTAATTTATAGGAGCCACATTTGGGAGCAGACAGTGATGCTACCCAAAAATCATGGCAAAAAAAAAAATTCAGTGGGGGACGCAGGAAAAGGGGAAGCAGGGATTAGGCAAAGAGTTACTGAGTTTGGGTGATTTCTAAGTACTTTTCAAGTGAAAAAAAATAGAATGGTAGATCTGCAGAGGGTCCAAGAAAAATGACTACACAGCCCTTTGATGTTGAATGTTGAAAATGGGAACTAGGTAAATTAAGTAATTTATCTTCAACAAGCAAGTTAGAGATGGGCACCCTGCCCTCCCTCTCTGAAAATCTTACTTCCTGAGCTTGGATCTGTTTTATTTCCTATTAAAACTTTTTTTCTGAAGAAAATAAATATAATGTCACATATTAGATATTGTGTCTGAAAATGTTTTGTACGTTTTGTGTAGGAAGTTAAAAAAAAAAACTAGTTAATTCTGTTAGGTGACTAATTTCACCTAGGTAAAGTTCGGCCAGGGTTAGCGGCACATCTTGTATTTCTTATGTAAGAGGCCCCCCGAAAGGCAGAGTAGATTCATCTGTACCTAGCATAATGCCTCCCTAGCCTCTGGCATGTGCTCAGAAATGTTCATCACAAGGAGAATTATGCATATTAATTTCAGATTCCCTTTCATTGAGGTAAGGGCTTTGAATTTTCTAGAGTCCATCATGGATTCATGCTTGACACCTCCTTTCATGGTTAGATGATCCTACAGGTGCTGACTTGGTTTGTGTGTGGACCCCAACATGAGGTGGACTTAATTGTCTAGGACATAGACTTTGGCTGAGTTTACTTGGCCACCGGGTCCAAACAATGCACCTACTGTAGATGTGGAAAAGCAAACCACATTCAGGCATGTGTCTGTCACCCTGAGTGACAGCCAAAGAGCTGAATGCCCAGGTGGCTTGGGAATATGTGTCCTTCCACGTAGAGTGCCCTGTCAGCTTGGGTGCATGAAGTGTGCAGTGTGCATGGGCACCCAAGCAGTTTCAAAGAAGTCACACTCAGAAGCTCATCTTCAGTAAGCCCTTCTTCCTAAGATAGATCTGCCTGTGATCACACTCAAATGCAGGCTTGCAGCTATTTCTCCTTTTTCATTTCTGCTTGACAGTTGCCTTCTGCCACTTAAAAAAGAAAGGCGGGGAAAAGTGCTTTAAGGTCTTTGAGATTTTCTAATTTGATATTCATGTGTAACTACTTTCATCATTAATTTTTAACCAATATGTTTGTTAGACATGCTCTTTCAAACATTTAATTCCTTACTTAAAAGTCAGCTTGCTCAGACTATCTATTACGAGCCAGTGTTGCATTTGAAAAAGAGATCTATGTGGTTGATGTCATAATTCTTTCTGGGTAGGAGTTTCACTGTGGTCACTGTCAGATTCGCTGAAAGGGGAGGTTGAATTAAATCCTCCAGACATTTAAGAATGAATCAAAATCCACAGAGGAAAAAATTGATTGGAATTTGGAGATGGATTAACACATGAATTCCATCAACTATGCAAATATCTTTCTGGAGAGACAGACTTGGTTACACAATGCACAGTAATGGAGAACTTCAGAGAGCCTTGTGTGGGCCGGCAGTGATGGGTGCTAAGCTTTGAATAAAATTGCATTTTACCATCTTTGAGAAGCAATCAAAAGTGAGGAACAAAGACTTAAAAGTAAATTTAGACCAAAATACCTTGATCTCTGTAATTTAAGCAATTTGTTCTCATTCTTAAAAATGATGGTCTTGAGGTTTGGAGAATCATTCTGTTCTGTCTGGTTATCGGCAGAGGTATAAGATTGCTCTCTAGCTTTTGGGTTAAGTTAAAAAAAATTTGAGTCACAGAATAAATTGGTATACTGATGAGCTACAGTGATTTTTAACTAAAGCTTCACATGCCAAGTATTAGAATATAATTCCTGCAGAAATTCTTCATCTTGGGAGCTGGTTCAGTAGGTCTGGGGTAAGACAGGGTAATCAATATTTTTAAAAGTTTCTTAACTGTTTCTGGTTTGTGCCCTTATTTCAAATGAGATCACTGTGGCAGGACTTTTACCTAGGGCTGACCTTGGCGAGATTTCTGAATTGGCCTTTGGGTACGTGACCTTTCTTTGTTCAGATGTCTGCCTTCGGCTCACGCTCTGGTGCATTAGTTTCTTATGACTGCCGCAACGAACTACCACTAACTGTGCTCTAAAAAGAACACAGATTTATTCTCTCGTGGTTTTGGAGGCCAGAAGTCTGACAGCATGGTGTCCACGGGGCTCTATACCTCTCTGGGGCAAATCTGTTCCCGGCCCTATACAGCCTCTGGTGGATTCCAGGCTTCCTTGGCTCCTGCCTTTGTCAGTCTGTGCTCTTTCTTCCTCTTTCTGTTGCTTATCTTCTCCTTTAAATCGGTCTGTGCTACCTTCCTATAAAGCCCCTTGTGATTGCATTTAGGGTCCACCCTAAAGTTCTTCCCCACTTCACTTTAGTAATTACAAGACTAAAGTTAATGCCATATAAGGCAATATTCAGAGTGCCCAGGAATTAGGCCCTGGACTTCTCCTGGGGTCTCCTTGGCCTCCACACAGGTTATCGTCCCCCCCCGTATGTATCCACGTGGGCTGCTGTGGCACCTTTCCCACCTGTCCCCAGCTACCAGGCCGCTACCACAGGGAGCTGGACAGCCTTCCAGCACAAGTGTTGGTGGCACATCCTCCCTCTTGGGCTAGGCCAGGTTACTTGCCTCTGTCTGTGTGGGCGGTTATTTGAGCTGCAATCTGTACTTTAGCCATTAGGTGGCAAGTCTTGGTCCTAAGTGGACTGAGATGCAGCATCATTGCAGCAAGCCCGTCATCCTCACTCACAAAGGCCCTGTGTCCCAGCAGCCACGGCTCCTGTTAAAGCTCATCTCTTCAGAACAGAATCGTACAGTGACCAACATTTTGTGAATCAGCTCTAAAGAGGCCCAAGTCTGGGTTCCTTTTCAGGGTGGGTCTTGACTTAGGCCGGACACTCGCAGTACTGCCGAGTGTGGTCTGAGAAGAGGAGCATGTAGTTAGCCCATTGTAAGCGAGAAGAGAATGAGCTGGGGCTGTAGCTCATGGGTCACGTGCGTGCTTTGCATGATCAAGGCTCTGGCTTCCTAGCACAGTAAAGAAGTGGAAGAAAAATAGTTTGAGTCAGAATTTTTGAAAAGCAGGTATGGGACTTTGAGAGCAGTTAATTCATGTTGGGCTTCATTTTCCTCACAAATGAAAGGAAGCGTTTGTTTCATGATCCCAGACCCCTTTCAGCTTTGAAATTCCCTTGTGGTGCATCTTCCCTTATAAAGGAGAAGAGAATTAGGTGCCAGTGCAGAGAGACAGAGAAGATCAAGAGGTTATGGTGGCTCAGAGATGAAGGTAGCTGAAGTTAGGTGGTGAATACCCAGTGGTGTCAGTCTGGGCTGAATTAGTCACAGATCAGGGAAGGCAAGCCCATAGTTTATGCTAGTGTCTAGATGAGCACTACCCCCTCAGTAACAGGTACCCCAGCACCTTGACTTCAGGGCTGGATCCAACCATAGCTGCAGAATCTCCACCTGGGACTTTTCACACTGGGGTGGGAAGAAGGAACTGTTTTCTCTTGAGACACAGGGCACGGGCAGGCCTTGCTTACAGTGCACAGTTTCTTGTGTTGTAGAGAAATAAGGACAAGAGCTGTCCAGTATGGGAAGGAGGGAGCGAGCTTTGGATTCCAGTATTCTTAACACCAGCTCCTCCCATACCTTTCTATGATTCGGCTACATAGACTATTAAGTCCCCTTTAACTCCTAGTTTTGCTATCTGGCATTTGAAACTAAAAGAAATCTTAATTCATACACGGGATGTCAGTGTGGAGAAGTCAGAATAGGATTGGTTGAGTTATATAGTATGTTTTCAGGTACAGCAGAACAAATAGAACAAGAAGTTGAAGATACAAGTTGAGTATCCATCATCTGAAATGCTTGGTACTAGACATCTTAAAAAATTTGAAATCTAAAATATGTCAGAATATTTACATATGCATAATAGGATATCTTGGGGCTTGGACTATAGTCTAAACATGATTATATTTGTTCCACATAAACTTGATTACCTGAAGGTAAACCTATACAGTATTTTAAATGACCTGAACCAAGTTTAGTGGTGTGGCATTTTCCCTTTTGTGGCATCATTGTGGTGCTCAAAATAAGTTTCAGATTTTGGAGCATTTTAAATTTCAGAGTATTTTGGAATTGGATTTTCTGATTAGGGATGCTCAACCTACGTAAACAAGTCTGCTTGAAGTGATAGACATAGGGTGGGTGCACCATGGTGTCTGGAAAAAGAAGTAGTAATTGCTGGGTGGGAGGGGAGGTGAAATGAAGGGAACCCAGTTTCTGGGTAGGTAAAGTTGTGATCAGGGTCTCTAAGTGTTAACTGCCTATGTGGCAAAGCATGTTTCTAATTAAGAAAAATAATGGGTCATCGTAAAATGCTACAGAGAATCAGGAAAATTTCTTCATAATTTTGTGATCGAAAAGGATACAGTAGCACCTGCCTTTTTAGGTTCAGCATGCTACAGTGAGAAACCTATTTTATACACTCAGGGTGAGGACTTGACCTAAAAATCTGATGACAAGTCTGTTGAATTTGATGAGAGACTTTATCATTAAACTTTTGTTGTGAGATATCCGGCTGATTGAGTAGCAACCATTTTTTTAAATTGGATATCCATTTCTCTTTAAGCAAATATTCTCAAGGGCAAAATAATTTGGATGGAAAATATTGTAGGGCAGAATGGAATGCATTAGAAAATTTTTAGATGCTCAGATACCATTTTCAAACTCTCTACCTTTATGAAGAGTGGTGGTGGTGGTGTTTTATCATCTACCACATGGCAAATTACTCCTGGTAATATAGAACATGCTAATATAGGAAGAACTGTTAGTGATCTTTCTCTTTTGTATTACTGTTTCCCAGACCACTATTAAACTTGTGGGTTCAAAATGGCTCAGACAAGAACTAGAGTCCACTTAAAAGGCATTGTCCAGCAAAGGCTCCTGAGACCCTCTGCTCTTCCTCATTGTTCATCTTCCTGAGACATTACCCTTTAGCATAGGTTTTGGGAGTTCTTTAGTGAATTTGAGTTCTTCAAACAGAACATTTATATATAGTGTGTTCTTCGTACCTTGTTTTATACTTTGTTTTAATTTGATGTTCATGTCCTAATAAAAATGTGTCCTGATTTGTATTCATCATCATAATTGGTTAGTAGTTAAGCTGTTAGGCCACACTAGAGTACTTCCACATTTTCTATCAAAACAATGTTGAAGGATACATGTATTGAATCTTAAATAATAGAAAATATATAACTTTAATTCATTTGTAAAATAAATTTGGAAGTATTTTGATGAAAAGGGATTTCTGGGTTGAGACATATTAAGAGGTGGAGGATGGGAATTCAAGGCATTTCTACCTCTTCTGTGCTGTTGGACAGCTTCGGAAACCTGCCTTTCCTCATTTGAAAGGAGAGGACTTCAATGACACTGGATCTCCTTTTTCCCATTGCAGAATCAATGAAGTCTTTGCAAAGCCTTCAGGCTCCAATAGGTCCAAGTCCTTTGAGGAAAAATGTTCCAACATAATAATAATATTATATATATTTTCAATATAATTTGCTCTTGTGGTTTTATATCTTGGAAATGCACTTGTGTTTTCTTTATAACATCTTATTCAAAATTTAAAGCATTTTCCTGGGTGGTGGTTGTAGTGAAATAAGTTGATTACAGGACTTTATATGTAATGCCAGGGCTGGGAGAATCAAAAAAAGCTGCCTTTTGCCGACTTGACTGTGTCAGTACTGTTACCAAGTCCCTAAAGAAGTTTTCTATTCCCTTTATCCCACCACACACGCACCAATATAGCATTCACTTCACTGTAAAGCAGAATTTTGATGTTAGAACAATAAGGACTGTGTAAGTTATTAGTATAGAAATGCTTTTCCATATCTGGCTTCTACCCGCTGCCATGCATCTTATTAAGTTGCTGTGAACTCTTACATCTGTGAAAAAGAATGAGGCTGGACACAGTGGCACATGCCTGTAATCTCAAAGGTTCAGAGGAGGCTGAGGCAGGAGCATCACAAGTTCAAAGCTACTCTCAGCAACATAACCAGGCCCTAAGCAATTTAGGTAGATCCTGTCTCAAAACAAAAGATAAAAAGGGGCTAGGATGTGGCTCGGTGGTTAAGTATTCCTGGGTTCAAAGTAAAAAAAAAAA
>PVKS010041549.1:0-15950 GCA_004027875.1 Aplodontia rufa
TCATATTGTTACTACATATGCATTTACAATTGTACAACTCCTCAATAAAATTAAAATAAATAAATATCTAGTTAGAGTAAAAATACACAGTTACAGTGTATTTAAGGATCAAAGAAGCTGGTCTCCTCAAGTTTTACCCTGGTTAGAAGGACAATAAAGTGTCTATTATCTTTTAAAATACGAGTTTGTTTGGAAATGTAAACATCCTATTCATTCAGTATTTATCAATCACAGTGCCACTAATTCCAAAAGATTTTGAGGCAACCTAAAATAAAAGGTACAGAAGTATATTGCTTTGGTATTTTACATGTATGTCAAAAGCAAAAGTCAAGCAGTACATTGAATAATACAAACTCAAATATTCAAGATCACTGTGGCTTTTTTCTTGAATAATTTATCTGCAATTATTGGAAACTTCCACAGATTGGTGGTAATAATGCTTTCACTTACAAGTATATCAGGATAGGCTGGCATGGATATGATTTGCCTAAAATGAAGATAGAATTTATTTCTCCAATCACAAAATTTTGTTCCTCAAAATCTCCGTGGCAGAATTTGTGATTACAGATATCTGAGTTTCATGAAAATTCTTAAGAAAAATTAGATCTTCTGGGCTGGAGCAGTGACTCAGCGGTTATGGTGCTTCCCTGGCATGTGCAAGGACACGAGTTCAAACACAGCACCATGTACATGGCACAGTCTCTGAGCAATGAAGGCCAAATGAAAAAACTAAATAAAAATTGATTCTCCTTTTCTCTCTCTCTCTCTCTCTCTCTCTCCTTTTCTTTTTTAAAAAAGAAAAAGAAAAATTAGATCAGTGAGCTCACGAAAATCCTCATTTATTATTTGGTTCAGCATACCTTTATAGTGAAATCTCTGGATATAAGCTTTATATAAATCATTTACAAATAAATGTGCACAAAAATATACAGTGATACAAGCATACTAAATCAACAGGTCCTTTTAACTTTCAACTTGCTAATAATGAGAACTGTGCAATTAATTCCCATTTAATATCCCTTATTTGAAAGATGATCTTTAGGGTCTCTTTCCTGTAAAATTTGGATGAAATCCTTCTAACTCTGATTCACGTTGACTTTTGGGATACTAGTAGTACTTACCTCAAAGAGTAATAAGCATTAAAGTAGACAAGACATCGAAACCATTTAGCAAAATACCTGGAATGAGGTAGAAAATAAATATTAGCTGTTATTGTTGTTGTCATCATGATCATTGTCTTCCATATGATTGTTATATTCATTGCCATGATCAGGAAAAAGTAAGTTAATCTGTACGTACTAGAAAAGTGAATAAAGGAAATTCACAACTGGGAAGGAGTCATTGCTTTCTCTTTAATAGCAAAATGTGACAATGTTTTAAACTTTCAATGCCAACTTTAAGAAGGAGAAGACACTTGTTTTTGCTTTGGTTTTAAAGGCACTGCTTCAATAACACTTTCCCAGTGTAGTGCCTCTGGATATAGAATAGTCTTCCCCCTAGGGAACTCAATTTGAGTTTCTATAGCAGAGCTGGTAAGATCAGTAGGATCACCTTTGGCCTCTTGCCAGATACAGTGATTTCAAGTGATTTTCTCTCACTTGTAACATGGGATTTCCCTTGGGATTGGAACTACCCATTGAGGGAGGCCCAGAGAAGCAGTGTGGGACTATTTGCAGTTTCCCTAGAGGAAGCCCCTTCATTTCCTTTGGACTGTGCAGGCCCCTTAGTGAATGAGCTTTTTCCCTGGGGCTTAGAGTCAAGAGCCCATGGAAGTGATAAGGAAAGTACTCCATATTAGCACATTCTCCTCTAGGGCAGGCACTACCCTCATGAGCATCCCTTGTGTAGTTGCATAGGATCCTATGCTAGAACAGGCCATGATTTAATGTTTTGGTGTCGCTCATGGAATTCCTAAGCATGCTTGAAAAGGAGCCCAGCATTTTCATTTTGCACTGAACCCCACAAATAACATAGCCAGTCCTGTCTGCCCTGAGGAGTTTCTGAAAAAATGGGTAGGTCTTGTTCTTATTCTCCAACCTTCCTGATGCTACTTAACAGAGCCCTCTCACTTTCTACACTTGAGTCCAAATAAGCATTTCTAGCTCAATAGGAACCAGATTTCTGCTCCACCCTGAGCACTGAGGATCACTGAAATATATTCTCGCAACTGCTGCTTCATTTCCATTCATATTTTCTCTAAACTAAAAAAAAAAATAATAACAACAATAACATTCCTTAAACCACCAATAATAAATAACAGGCACTGTAGAAAACTTGCAGTAAACTAAGCCAAAAAAGACAACATAGAAGTCAGAAAGTCTGGGCTTCTACATTGGATTTGAGGAAGTTATAAATATCCTATCCTACCTCAGTTCATCTCTAGTAAGCCATTGCTTTAGAATGTCTAGAAAAAAAAGGAGTATAAATATTCTTAGAATATTCATATTTCCTGATCATTCTGACTTCAACTAATCAATTTTCTCAACCTGAATGCCAGAGTATTGATGGGCGGTATCAATGATCTTTCCCCCTCTTCTCTCCCCTCTACTTCTATCTCTAATGCTTTATGTGATTAGAATCCAGATTTTCAGATTCCTGGTTACCTATGTTTCTGAAGGACTATGTATAAACCATTTAGTTCTTTTAAATTTCTCTTCCTCAGCAGTGACACCAAGTGGGGCTGGATAGTGCTTTACTGGGGTGGGTGCTGCATTGTGTTTTGTAAGAGTTTTTGCTGTATGCCAGGTCTCTACCCATTAGATGCTTATAGCCTCCCCTTCCCCCAAGCTTAGTGATCAAAAATTTCTCTGAACATTCCCACTTGTCTTCTGGGCATTAAAATCACATCTAACTGCTAACCACTGCATAAGAACAGTTCACTATTACCTAAAAGAAAGCTTTGGTGAATCTTTTAGTAAAATATGAAATCCCCCAAAATATTTTTACACTGTATTTCTATTTTTAATGTTTTAATTAGTGCATTATAATTATACATACTAATGGGGTTCATTTTTGACATATTCATAAATGTGTATAGTACAGTTTACTCCATTTCATTCCCCAGTACTGCCCCTTTCCCCCACTCTAATCCCTTTCCTCTACTCTATTGGGTCTTCCTTTCATTTATTTATTTTTTAATTGGTGCATTATAGTTATATATAATATTGGAATGCCTGGATTTTCTTAAAGTGGGGTATATCTATATTTTCAGATATTAGAGAGAAAATGACTGATCTTAATTTTGTGTGTAATCACCAAGAAATGTGTGGTGTAGTTAATATACGTCTCTCTTCCCTTAAAATAGTATTGTTCATGAAATTGACATCACAAAGATTCAACAGAATATGCCCAAAACACACAGATAATAACGGATTAAACTATAAGAAAACCAACAGTTGCTATTCCTCTTTAAAAATTAGCTGCAGGAGGCTGAAGTGGTGGCTCCGTGTTTAAAAGCTCTTGCGTACAGGAGGACTCAGGTTCAAACCCCAGCATCACACAACTAAGTGTCCCCAGCATCACATGACTAAATGTCCGAGAAATAAAGGACAGATGAAAAATTAAATAAAATTGATTCTCTTTCTGTCCCTCGCTCTTCCTGCTTTAAATAAGTAAATAAATAAAATAAAGTTGCAATTCTGCCTAACCCTGGTATTCCCCATCCTTCTTGTTTTTATTAGTTTGACATACTCTTACATATTGGAGGGAATTGTTGTTACACATTCATGCATACGTGGATACTGACATAGTAAGATAGTAAGTTAAGGCCGATCCTAGACCAGAATCTACCCCCCTTCCCCCCCTTCAACCATTCCCTGAACTCATATCCCCTCTATAATCCCTCCATACTATAGTTTGAAATGAACATATATGTCTATAATAATTGTTGACATTTCTGAGTTCCTCTGCCTGTGTATAGCTAGGCTTCTATTGGGAGTTGAGTGTTCCCCTTTGCATTGATAACTCTTCTTTCACTCTCTCTCCTCCCTGCCTCCCTCCCTTCTCCTCTTAACCTTCATAGGCATGGTTCCCCCAGCTTATGTGGAGTTTCAACTATGGTGAGTTTGTTGCTTAAACTCAGCTGACGAGCATCCTGTGTTAGGTTTTATACTAGCTTCCATATATGAGAGAAAACATTTGGTCCTTAAATGAATCTGAGATATTTCATTCAGCATAATTTTTTCCCATTTCCATCCATTTGGCTCTTAAAAAAAGAATTAGCCACAGGCAAGTATCCTAAAATTCAACTGTTCCCAGTTATCTTTTTATTCCCCTAAATACTCTGAATTATATTTCAAAGCAATAAACCAAGAACTTCCTACATCTAAAGGAGTATTAAAATAACTTCTTCCTCAAGACAGCTAAAGTCATAAACCCCAGCTGAAAAATGAGAAAGCAAAAATTGAGAGGTGGGAGTGGTAAACCAGCAAAGAGCAAGTTTCCCATGTGGCCTTTAATGCAACCGCATGAGCCCCATGTGACTATAGCTAGATACATCATACACATTATCATCCGAGCTGGGATACTTTAAAGAGTGAAAGGGGCACCACTAATTATCGTACTAGGACAATCAGCATAAGCTGAATGTTCATAGGCAAACAAGGATGCATGGTCATAGACCACTCAAAAATGTACTTCTGCCAGAGCCCTGTTGTACTAGTTACCTATTGCTCTGCAACAAGATTCTCCAAGACATATTGGCTTGATACCATCATCATTTGTCATTCTGCACCCATCTGCAGTTTGACTGGAGTACAGCTGATCTAGACAGAGCTCAAACAGACAGCTCTGACACAGAATATAGTACCTGGGCCAACTCTGACCTTCATTTCAGGTCTGTGAGTCAACTGGAGTGGATCTGCTCCATGCTTTTCATCTTTCTTGGACCAGCAAACTAACAGATACATGTTACTCTTATGACACTAAGGTGATGATGACAGGCAGAAATAGAAATGAATGAGGTTCCTTAAGACACAAGCAAGAATTGTTGTATTGACATTTCTGCCCACAAATCATAGGCCAAAGCAAGTCACATGACCAAATTAAAGGACAAGGAAATAAACCACCAACATTGAAGCCATGATAAATGTATTGATTCTGGAAGACATGAAAAATTAGAAACTCATTCAATTTAGTACAAGCAATTTATCCATTCCAACCCATAACTATCCCATTCACAAGTACACACACCTCTAACGTAGGAGGAAGGAAGTCTATTTGCCTCATATGATGTCATCTAGCATGAAGCTATCTTAATCCCTAACATTCAGGCATGAAAGTTTCAGAGTTCACAGTCAATTTGCAGTTTTCATATATACTCAATGAAAAGAAACTTGACCACTTGAGTATAAAACATAGTTCTTCATCCAACTGGAACCCAGGATTCCTCAACATCTCTAAAATTATAACATCTATTCAAAATGCATCTCCTCCCCAAATAAAGTTGGGAAGTAGGGCTAGTTTTAGGTCAAAGGGTTAATTTCACCCTGACTTGCACCATAGGTGTTTCACAGTGACAGTTTTTAACCTTCCCAGAGGGATAAAATGGTGTACGTTAATATCATCTCTGGGAGGTAACCTGGAATAATTCACAATAAATTAACACTTCCCATCAAATAGATATTACTGCTTATAAGAATGTTAGTTTGTGAGAAGTGGGAGTCCCGAAGCCATGTGATTTCCATCTGCAGTTTTCAGGCCCATTCAGAGCCTACCAGGGGATAATTACTTGCTAAGATGTACCCATCCCAGCAAAATATATTTGTTATAATTCAATTCTCTCACATCCTCAGTCTCACAGCATGAAGGAGACTTTGGTCTAGTGGATAAAGCCCTAGAGGGATAAAAAATTTCATTCCCCACCACTTGACTGTATGACCTTGGGCTGCTCACTTACCCTCTCTGATTACTCAGTTTCATATCCTAGGAAGTGACACCTTAGACCACTAAGTTGCCCTGAGAAGGACATAGGGAGGAGTCATAAGATCCTTGTATGAAAGGCTCAGACAGCCTACTTGCTTCAACCCTTAGGAAAAGGAATTATTTCTAGGTAGGTTAGTCTATCATCCTGAACTCTCAGTATAACATGATTCACTCAAGAACAGAAGTAAATATCAGGCAGATGAATCTTGAACTGAATTTAAGGGACTGTATTACTAAGGTATCAGAAAGATCTAACCACTGAGCAATCTAAATCAGACCAAAAGCAAGACCATTTCAGCAAGTCATCAGGGTCCTATGGACATTTCAAGAATAAAATTATTGCAGCCTACAATTCTCAGAGAGCAGTTCTTCAGGAAGATAAGGATTTCAGGGGTTATTGTGGCTGTTTCCCAACTTCCAGATCTTTCTCCCCAATGGTGTGCAACCTTATGGTCTGATGAGGGAGGGTGAGACCCATCCTATATTAATCTGTAAGGATAGAGCATATCAGCTTCCCACATGCCATGGTAATCAATTCAGGTAGTTCAGGACTAAGCATGACATTTTGCGGTCACAGGATTGGATAATGAATGGTCATATGATTTAGTTTGGATCAATGCAAGATGATATGATAAAAATATGAAATCAAGAAATGTTACAACCAATGTTACAACCATTTTTCCATCATGAGGGAAACAGAAAGGAAGGACAAAAAGAAATTATTATTAGAAAATAATTAGAAATTGTTGAATTACTGAGTCTCATCAATTCTCAAGCCAGCCTTACCTCTGGGCCTTCCAGGTATATGAGCCAATGTGTCTCCATCATTGTTTGTACTAGTTTTAGTGGGTTTGTTTTTGCCTACAGCACAAAGCATCCTAACTGATACAGGAGCTGAAAGGGTCAAAGCATGGTCAATAGCTCTGAGGGTGCTTAAAAGCAACATTGCAGTGAGAAAGTTTTTAGTCCAGGGAGAAAGGTGGTAGAAGAAGGATATTAAAAGTTAAAAAATAATCACCTTCAATTAACTGTGTCTCTGTATAGTTCCTAAAGATGTCTTCAGGGCAAAAATTGAATTCTAAACACCCTTACTATATTTAAAAAAAAAAAGCTTATCTGAAAATAACTT
The DNA here is from genome assembly GCA_004027875.1 of Aplodontia rufa. NCBI lineage: Eukaryota > Metazoa > Chordata > Mammalia > Rodentia > Aplodontiidae > Aplodontia > Aplodontia rufa. The sequence continues at coordinate 7,052 of PVKS010041549.1, forward strand.
GATAAACAATTGCTCCCTTGGCCACTACATTTGGTATGACTGTCTCTTTCAGGACGTTGATACAATTCATTTCTGGGCATATTACACCCAAATTCATCAAGCTTCTTCTCTGACTCATACATGTAGTCCCATCATAAGTAGCTCCAACTACACCTGTATTTGGACTTTCAATTCCTCAAGGCTGTGGATTTATTCAGCAACACCAAGGCTGACACTCACATTGAGGATCTTGAAGAGGTTTCTGGAGGGGTGGTATAATTGAGAAAATGGGAAGAGAGGGAAGAAACATAGTGGACCAAGCTTTCTTAGATGTCACATCCAACCTTAAACAATCTTAAGAAATGGCTGAACTCTATTGTTCTCAAAGGACCTGAAAATAGAATCGAAAGAGACGTCCATAAAATTAGCTTTATTCCTTGATTAGAGTATAGGAAGTTTGGCCACTTTTTCTGACTGTATGAGGTTCCATCTTCTCTTTTTAATGGTTAGGAACTGAATTTGGGTTAAGAGAAGTACCTTGTTTTAGACATTTAAACACCCTCCTCTGTGCTGCCATGGAACCTGGTGATTACCGTTTCCAGATAGCTCACCATATTGCATTGTCATTGCTAGTGAATACATCTGCTCCTTTGCTGAATTTGAAATTCATTGAAAGCAGAAATTATGCTTTGCTTCCTTATATCTCTGATGCTTAGCACAGTCTGTCATATGGCAGGTGTTAATAAATGATTGTTGAAGACATCAAAGTTTTAAGTCAAACAATAAGGGCAAAGGAAAAAATTTCTTGGTTTCATCATCTTTAAAGGAGGCAGAAGTTACCTTTCTATGAATCAAGATGATTTCTGTTACTGTTTTCTCTATTTGTAAGGTATTGTGTTAGTAAGGATGAGGTTCAATGTATGGTACAGATCCCTCTCCAAACTTCACTGGCCAACATTTCATACTGCTTATTCAAATGCACCTGTCCCAAGCCTGAAACAAGCATAAATCTCATGAAGAGAAGTATTGTTTTCATGTTTCAACAAAAAATATAATCAATTATTGTCTTGCTATTTAAACTCTATCATAGAGCTCATTTAAAAGCATGAAGCATAGGTCGTAAGACCAGGAGGCAAACCTGAATCCAGTGAGGATGCCTCTTAATCACATAGGCAGAGCTAGCTTTGGGACTTCATGGCAACTTCTTGTGGCTACAATGCTACTAGTATTTTCCCTAGCCCCTTTTTGGAAAATCAGAAATGAAGTTCAAAATGTGTCCCACTGCTCTCTGGGTTAAGGGATAGACTGCTAAAGAATTTGCATATATTATATAAGCTTTTCAACCAACAGCAATATGCTTAGTCTACCACTGTGGCCCTGCTGGCTCAGATGAAACTATTCCAACTCTGCCAACAGCTGCCACTGACAGTTAAAAGTTGAAAGAGTGTCAGCAGATGAAAGAAAACGAAAAAGGTAGTGGGCAGGGGAGGATGAAAACAGAAGGGATGGGTGGCATTTACAGTGATGGCTTCAATGGAGGATTTCCAAGTGCAGAGGCACTAAAATGTCCTACTTTCTCTCATCGTTTGTTACTGACCCACTCTCATTATGCTCCAAGCCAAATGACAGTGAAGATGGCCACAGATCTCTGCTTCTACCTCTTCTCATGGCTGGTCAAGCATAGATGGGGACCTGGCTGCTTTCAGGAATGAATTGAAGTGTGCTAAAAGCCACCCCTCCTTACTACAAAATATATTATTCGCCTGCCTGAAATCAAAACTGAAATACCCTTATTGGAATTAATTTTTAGGTGAAAGTATTGAAGGCTCTTATTATTAAAATGCAACTATATTATCTAAAAGGAGGAACATAGAGTGCCTGGCACAGAGAAGAGATTCACTAAATGTGGCATTTTAAATATTAAATTGTCACTGCCTGCCATTAGAACTTTAGTGAAGATTCATCTACCAGATTCTCTCCAGTCTCCTGGGACTCTTGTGGAGCTACATACAATAGGAAGATATTTATGTAGAACACTGGCAAAGACTTGGTAGCAGAGTCTGAGGTTGCAAATGTGGCAGGGAGAATGGAATATGACAGCATAAAGAGCTTTTGGGGAGAAGTGGACACTTTTAAAAGGCGAGAAAGAGCAAAGAGAGTTTGGAAATTAACATCTATTGATTCTTCTGTGAGTCAGAATTAGATGCTTTCATATCCATTATTTTATTTAATCCTCACAATCACCTTGTAAAGAAAAAACTATTAATATTCCCATTTTAAAGATGAAAAAACTGGGAAGAAGATTAACAATGTTGCTCAAAGTTATACACTGCCTGAACATGATGGAATTTAGATTTGAACTTGGATTTGTCTCCTAAGTCTATGTTCCTAAATGATGCTCTCTAACTCTCAAGGGTTAGTCAACTTCATCTCTGCTGCCATTTTGCCCTAATTCTCCTTATACTGGAAGGCTGTTTCCTTTGGATCCTAAATTTCTTCCTCAATCCTAGCCATGGACTGTCAAAATGGAAATAAAATATTTTATGAATGGTGGAATAGAAAGAGACTATGCATTATCAGAATTGATAGGAAATTGGGAAGAGCCTAGAGTATTTTCCTCATTGCCAAAGCATTTTGAACCCCCTTGTTCCAGGCTCCAGCCTATGTCTTGCCAGATTCAAAGTTCTGGAGTATTCAATGTGCTGTCTGGGTCTCTAGACCCCTATTCCTTGTCCCCTACCCCATGTGTATCCATTTCATGTACACTGGCATGAAGGCTCATTATCCACTTAGACTAGGAGGAGAGAATATGAAAAGGACAAAGCAGGTGTGAGGATGATAAAAGCTGTATTTTATAGAGTAGCTCTGGGGTAGGAGTGAAAGACATGGGAGATAAAGAGGATTATTTTTTCTCACCACTGGAGAATGCAACTAAGGAAAGGAATAGCCCAGGAGGTTCAAACACAAGATGCCCTGGAGGGGACCATCCCTTACTGAGATCCAGGCTGGACTATATGAGTTTATGGACTCTTTCCTCCCCTGAGAGCAGAGAGAGAAAGAGTACAAGAGAAACAATAACCTCTGGGGTCATCACTCAGGGGCCTAGGCTGCAACATCAGGATGCAACACCAAGGGAATGAGGCAGCTAAGGACAGTTTCCTCCAACCTTAACTTTCAGTCCCCACCCCCACCCAGCTCATTCCCACACTTCTCTCCTAAGTGGTGGGACTGAGCGTCCTTTTCATTAACCTTTTAGTTACCACCTCCATGCGTGTACTTTTTTTTTCTATGCCCTCCCAAGCAGTCAGCCCTGCACAGCAGGCAGCTTCCCCTGCCTCTCAAAAACCTACCTCAGCACTCTGGAGGGGGGAGACACACCTTCCTAAACTGCAGGGATGGGGGTGGAGGTTGTTCACTGGCTCTCGGATCTCTGCTGTAAAAACTGAGCGGCAGAAACCAGGCATGCGCAGCATCTTCGGGCGCATTGTGATGGGAACTGCTTCTCTGACTCTCTACAAAGACTCCAGAGTAACCACTAACCGCCCCCCCCCCCAAGACCCCGCTTCTTTAAGATAGACACAAAAATGCAAAGGCGATACAGCTCTCTTTAAAGGGCGGGGGGCTGGCTGCAACTGGAAAGCCTGGTCCACGTGAGGACTGGTGAATTTCTATTGATCCCATCTCGCGTGTTGACAAACGCCAGCGCCTAGGCTTTGCAGTCCGCGGCTGCAGTTTGCAGTGGAGCTAAGCGGTGTGCGGCTTTAATTCCACGTCAGATCAACTTTGATCAATATCCCCCTACCGGCCCAATTGGGAGAGCCCAATTCACCGGAGCTGAGTCTTTTCGCTTTTTCCTTCTGTTCCCCCCTCCCCTTTAGACCCACCATCTTCGGAGGGGGGTGTCTCAGATTTTCTTTATTATTTCTTTATCCTTTTTGTTTGTTTTTCAGTGTTTTGTTTATTTTATTTTGTGTCTTAGGTTTTTATTCTCTCCCTCTCTCTCTCTCTCTCTCTCTCTGATAGGGAGAGAGATCGCTTTGGCAAACCCAGTTGCAGCCAATGAACCCGCCTTCCAGATTGGTGTGAAGACAGAAGTGAGGTGGGGGGTGGGGAGGGGGTGTGAGAGATCCTGGGAGAGAGGGAGGGAGAGAGAGAAGGGAAAGGGAGGGAGAAAGAGAGAAGAGGAGGAGGCGGCGGCGGCGGAGGAGGACTAGTGTGGGGTGGAAAGGAAGAGTGAGCGAGAGCAAGTTGAGGGGAGGGGGTGTAAAAGCCGGTGAATTCTTTTTCTTTTTCTATTATTATTTTGACGACTCCCGAGTTGCGCCCATGCTCTTGTCAGCTTCGTTTTAGGCATAGCATGGCCAGGCAGAAGAAAATGGGGCAAAGCGTGCTCCGGGCGGTCTTCTTTTTAGTCCTGGGGCTTTTGGGTCGTTCTCACGGAGGATTCCCCAACACCATCAGCATAGGTAAGCGACCGACAGCCGGCCAGCGAGGCCAGGCTCTTCTGCATCTGAGGCAACTGCCCCGGCGGGGCTACTGTGGTCGCAGGTCCCCATCCTGCATGGCCTGGGGACGGTGACCGGGGATGGGGACCGGGGAGAGATTGCGGGGATCTGAGCCCCAAGGAGCTGGCTAGTCTAGAGAGTGCTGAAGACCAGAGAGAGGTCTCCTGAGGCTGATGGGGATGGACTGCCCGGTTTTCCAAGCTGGGAGAAGCAGGGAAAATAAGCAGGATGTTGGGATGCTGCAAAGGGGCGAAGAGTCGCGGCTTTTAAGCTCGCTGTTCTGGACTTTGCCATGGCGTGCTTGTAACCGCTGGAAGTTGTCCCAGGGTGATGCTGCCTGTCTGGTCGCGCCAGGGCGCTTAAGCCGGGCCGGAGGCTTCCTGTCCCAGCCAGAGGGCTGAAGGGACACAGGCTAGTGATAGGGAATAGGTGGGACCCACTTTGGATTCCCCAGACCCTGGTTGCAGCTGGGTCAGGGTCGGTGGCGGGTGGAGTAGGAAGTGGCGATGAGACAAGGAGCTGAGCTAGCCAGCAGGAAAGTCACGCAGACCACGAATTCATGAATTGCCGCTGTGTCTTTCTGGAGCCCAGCTCCGGGAGCCAGAAAGGAGTTCTCTCTGGTTCTGTCTATATTTACAAGTGGAGAAGTTAGAATTGTTGCCATTACCGAACTAATCCCCTGTGTTGTCACAGGTCCGGGGATGGCTAATGGGGAACTGGATGGGGCAGCAAGGGGAATAAAATTGGTTTTCTTTCTAACCTATCCGTTTACTCCTGTAGAGCTGTGGGACTGTGGGGCGGGGATAAAATTATGGGGAGAGGGAGGCTACCACCTAAAAAAGGACAAATTCCCACTCTTGGATCCATCAACCTACACCAAAGCAGCACCCTCTTCCCTTTCTCCCTTTCCTTCAGCCTCTTCAGTCTGGAGAAACCAGGTTTGTCTTGGCCAAAATCTGAGTTTACAAGTCTGGAGAAACACACAGGCTGAAAATCAATCCCCAATTGTGCATCCCAGTAATATTGAGGCATATCTGTACCTAGTGTTCCCCACTTTTTAACTCGTGGTAGGGTGGGGGGGACATAAGCCAAATCTCTGTTCTTTTTGCTTATAGGTGGACTTTTCATGAGGAACACAGTGCAGGAGCACAGCGCTTTCCGCTTTGCTGTGCAGTTATACAACACCAACCAGAACACCACTGAGAAGCCCTTCCATTTGAATTACCACGTAGATCACTTGGATTCCTCCAATAGTTTTTCTGTGACTAATGCCTGTAAGTTGATTTGCTTTTTCTCCCTTTGGGACCTTAGGGACCTTATTTGCATTTAGCTTGTGGTGTTTGGGGTCTGCTGTGTGCTGGCTGGTGATTGCCTCAATAGACATTTTAGGGACTTTGGTCAATTCTGGTTTCATATTGCATAAATCAATCTGGGAGGATTCTGCTGCAGGGCTGAAGGCAGTGGGCAAAACTCAAGGCAGTGGACAAAACTCTGTTGTGCATAATATTTGATGCAAAAGTTTCATTTTTCTCCTTGCTAAACTGCAAAACTGGCATTCCTTCCCCCGCACCTTACTTTTTTTTTTTTTTTTTTTTTTTTTTTTTTTTTTTTTTTTTTTTTTTTTTGCTGGGGGAAAAGAAAGAAAATAATAGCATGGTCGTTCAGGGAAATTTCTTCAGATAGGATTTTAAAAAGAAGCAGCAGCAGCTTCTTGATTGAGTCAATTCAGGATGTACATTATTTGAGTGTTAAAGCTAGTGCCTTGCAAGTAGGAAGGTGCTGAAACCGACAATTGCCTAATAGGTAGGAACCAAAAATATGAGGAATTCGGCCAACAAGTGACCTTGAGGGACATATCAGACTGGATTCCCTGGCCTCTTTCTGTCCTAGACTATCACCTTTCATACTGAGAGAGTTCTGATAGGAACTGATAAGACTACAAACTGATTATAAGAGATGAGTGCTTGACAAACTGAAAGGGAGGGAGAAGACAGTGTCCATGTGAATATTTGGAAAGCTAGTTCTGTCTCCCCAGGTGCTGTTAGCACCCGCTCCCATCCCTTGATTGTTAGGGACAACTCAGTTCTTAATTTAGAGCAAGAGGTTGAGGGTGGGCTTGGAGCAGAAAAACTGAATATCAAAGGGAGGAATTTTATCAGCCCCAAAGACCTTTCTGAAATCCTTAGTTGTGCCCCACAATTATTCATCTAGGAAGGGAACATTTCAAAAAGAAAAACCAAGGGAATCCAAAGAGCTAATAGCCTGTTGGACTAAAGACTTTATTTGAATAGAATGTTTTATGAAAAAGGCCAGGAATTCTTTTAAAATTCTTCATCTAAGCTTCTTTCCCTAAAAGTTTCACAATGATGAGACCAATGATGGCATAAAGCATGCTTTGTTTTTATGGCTGGTGTAGTTTGCGCTTTTTTCCTTTTTCTTTCAAGGGAAAATGATATTTATGTTTGTTCAGGTTAAACTTTCTGTCTCAAAAGATATGTAATTTCACAAAACTGTTAGAAGAGTCTCCAAAGCACAGGTTCCTTGGATTTAAAGATTTGGGCTAAGGGAATGGGGTGAAGTATTTCACAAGTAGTGTGGCAGTTATTAGCTCTAAGAAAATTTCAGCTGAAGGTACAGATCCTTTTATAAATGTGTTCTCAGAAACACTGTATTTGACGTTCTTTGCTTTCTGATATTGACAAAAATAGGAATTTATTAATTCCAGCTAAGTGTGAAAGTTACAAAATGTCTGTCTATACTTCACATCTTATTTCAGTAACCCCAGCCTGTCTCCACAGCATTTACAACACACATCTGATTCTTAATCCTGCAGCACTATAGGTTTGTCAAGAGGTTGAATCTCAAGTGCAGCTTCCTAAATATTAATTAGAACAGATTTAAAACAAAATACATGAAACTACCTGTGTTCATTATCATTAATAACAAATAATGTTTATTTCAACTCCCTTCAGTATATTTCTACTGATGAGGACTAGGATAAGACAGCCATCTGGCTTCTCAGAAATGATCATTTTCTAAGGGTTTTGGTCCTGTTCTTACCGTTGAACCAGACTGATACCTGCCAGCTTAGGGCCATTGGAACCCTACACAAGGAGCAACCAGGAAATGATCCTTGCCATGTGAAAAAAAAATCTCAGGTTTTGGAATAGGTAATAAGTCACCCATATTCGTACTGAGTAGCCTTAATGTCTTACCTCTCAGTGCATTAAAGGAACAACCATGGGAATGGAAAAGTAAAAGATCAAAATCTCTCACCCCAAATCCACATCACTTCTATTTATGAGGCTGGGTTATGGCTAGGGGCTTGAGAGTTGGGGAGAAGGGATATGGCTCACTATGCAACAAAAAATACAAAGCAAAAAGATGACCTTCACCTTAGATATGCCAAATATACATGTATGCATGCATAGACACACACCACACATAGGAGAAATATCTATAAATCAGTGATGTGTACCCAGCTGCCTGTTGCACTCTCAGACTTTACAGCTCAGAAGACAGAGGAAGAAAGCTGTCATCTTCACTGGTCCCCGAAACAGTCATGTCTGAATGTCACAATCATTGATAGGGTGCCAGATCTCAAAGCTGTCTCCCAGCAGCTGCTGCCGGGTAGCTTAGTATGAGAAAGATGATTAGTCCTACCATATAGTCTGAATGTAGAAACCAGTGATTTCAAGGGGTCAGGGTAAGCCTTGGAGGTATCTATTCCACCCTTCCTCTGCCAAGCCTTGATTATTTTTTTTCTTCTGGAAGTAGTAGTCAAATATTTCAGATTTGGCATACAATTCTAGCTCAGTACTGGAACCTACCGATGACCCCAGATTCCATTCCTCCAAAAAAGTACCTGATTGTGCAGAGAAAAACTCATGTATCCTCTGGCCTGTCCTTCCCTGGAAACATAGGGAGAATTTGAGAAAACTGCAGATGAGTCCAAATTTGGTCACCTACCTCTCTGCAATATGGAAGGGACTGGTGAAAATTAAAGAAATTTTCCCCTGTGGCCATGCAGAATTCCTAGTTTTAGTTTCCCCTAGCACTATAATTGATCTCTCAGGATCTTTTCTGCACCTTCAAATCTGAGACTGGCACATACATTCTAGGACATAGGTTCACAGGTAAAAAGAAAACAGATACACAAAGAATAAACAAATGGTAATGCCTTCTGTAAGTGCCCCTACCCTCAACTCTCCCTTTGTATTGTCCCTCTCACTTCCTACAATGAATTCAGAAGGCTCCCTTGCCCAGGTATCAGTTATTTAAAGACTCTTCTTCACCAGCAACCAATTTTTTTTTGCACAAGCCCCAAGAGGTTTGTTTAAGACAGACTCCAACTTTATTTTGTGTCTTAAGATGCCAATAAAAGCCTCTCTGGTTTTGAAAGGTGATTCAATTAG